>JAOVVI020004066.1:0-18158 GCA_028571085.2 Nepenthes alata | reverse complement strand
TGCTAATCAAGGGTGTGGATGGATTGGTTCAACAATGCCTTGAGAGGCTGATGATTAGTTTGGATAGTAAATTTGCTGCCCAAGAGATACTAGCGCCATTTTTTCATAGCTTTGGTGATAGCATAGAGTTCTCTAAGGTAAGTGGAGGAGACTTGTAGCCTTGGGCAAAGTTGTCAGTTGAAAAAAGCTATGGGATGCCCCGACTGCACGAGCACGGCACCAACACCATTTCCAAATTCATCAGCTTGGATGACAAAAGGTTTAGAGAAATTTGGTAAGGCTAAAATAAGGATGGTAGTGAGGGCAGCCTTAAGAGAATTGAAAGCCGTTTCAGCTTCACAAGACCATACAAAGGCAATCTTTGGCAACAATCATGTAAGTAGTGCTGAAATTTGAGCATAGCGGACGACAAACCGCCTATAATACCCTGCTAGCCCAAGAAATCCTCGCAATTGCTTGACATTGGCAGGTGTAGGCCAACATTGTACTGCATCAATCTTGGTGGGATCTACTGCCACTTCCTGCACAGACACGATGTGGCCCAAATAAGATAGTGAAATACGTTCAAATTCACACTTCAATTGCTTGGAATAGAAAAAAATTGTCCCGCAAGATTTGTAGGACTCGAGTAAGATGGCGGAAGTGCTTTTCCCAAGAAGGGCTATACGCCAAGATGTCAACAAACAAGACTAACACAAGATTCTATAGTACTGAACAGAAAATAGCATTCATCTCAGATTGAAAGGAGAATGGGGCATTAGATAAGCCAAAGGGCATAACCAAGAATTCATAATGTCCCTCGTGGGTTCGGAAGGCTATCTTGTGTACATTCTCAGCATGAACCCACATTTGGCGGTAACCAATGCACAAATCCAGCTTAGAAAAGATGTGGGCACCATGTAATTCATCCAATAATTCATCTACTGTTGGTATGGGGAATTTGTCCTTCATCGTTATTGCGTTGAGAGCGCGATAGTTGACACAAAAATATGAGCTACCATCCTTCTTTTTAGCAGGTAGAATCGGTGAAGAGAAAGGACTTGTGATGGGCCGAATGATCCCTCCTTCAAGCATCTCCTGCATCAGCTTCTCTATTTCTGTCTTCTAAAAATGCTGGTAACGGTATGGTTTAACATTTACAAGTGGAGTATTAGGTTTTAAGGGAATTCGGTAGTCCGTAGAGCGTTGACGGGGTAATCCGTGAGGAACCGTGAATACATCTACAAAAGAAGAGAGAATGCTGCAAAGAGTGGTAGTGATAGTGGGGTTGACATCATGAGGGAAATGGAGTTGAGAAGAAGAGTCAACTAAATTGTCTTCTAGAGGAGACTCCCTGACTGGGGTAATTGTCAACTGGAAATAGGTGATAGCCAAACTGGTTAGCTCACTACGCCTAAGCTGGCCTATTATAATGGTGGAAATGGTAGCTTTTTGCAACCTATGTAAGGTGAGCTAAGTGCCTACATGATTGAAACTCATCCACAGAGCCTTGTAATCAAATAACATCGGTCCAATAGACACCAGCCACTATACTCCAAATACTGTCTGCTTTATAAATCAGCAATAAATATAGGTTCACATTAAATTTAGAGGAACCCAGAGTGATTAAAACATTAGTACACAACTCTTCACAATGCAAAGAATCCTCATTACCAAACATGACATTATGATGATGAGAAGGCTCTATTGAGATCCCAAGTATTTGGACAAATGAGTCTGTAAGAAATTGTGTAGAGCCATTATCCACCAGTATAACCACTGAATGGCTAAAGATCAGTCTTTGTAGTCTCAGAGTGGAAGGAACAAATGGCCTTCTAATGCATAGAGAGAGATAATTGGAGTGGTGTTTGGTGCTGGGGGCAAGGGAGTGGCCCCTTCAAGAAGTCCGGATGGAGATTCATGGTTAGTGGAGTCGGCCTCTGAAATTTGTACTATCGTCTAGATAGGGCCATCCTCATCGGCTATCAAACATAAGAACTGTGGAGGTCTACACCGATGGCCTAGTATGAAACATTCGTCACGGTTAAAATACAACCCATGCTCTCGGCATGATGCCATTTCTGTTAGGGGTAATTTTTTATTGGTAATTTGGGTGGAAGGCTTTGAGGGGAGGGGTTTTTTGGTAGAGTTGATATGGTGTTAGTTGATGACTTGGTGAGTGGTGGACGATGGGAATCTGATCGACCTGTATCAATTTTTTCCTCCACTAACTTGGCCATGCCAATTGCTTCCGACAATGATATGGGTTTCAACAATAGTAATTCTCACCGTATATCATCACAAAGCCCAAATATGAAACAATTTAGAAGATTAATGGTGGTCAGACTTGGAGTACGAGTAGAAAGAGACTCGAATTCAGCCATGTAAGCCACAACAGTAGTGGTCTGACGAAGCTTATATAGAGTAGCTTCATGATTTAAGTAGGAGGAAGGCCCGAATCGGAGTTCTAGATCTCTGGAGAAGATTTCCCATGTTGAAACCTGTTGTATAGCATGCATCCATTGATACCATTGAAGCGTGGCCCCAATTATGTAGAAGGCAGCGATGGTTAATTTCTGTTCTAGTGGCGTGCTATGGTATAGGAAGAAGCATTCAATCTAGAATAACCAACCAATCACTTTGTTACTAGAGAAAATGGGAATTTCGAGTTTGGGCAAGCGAGGGTGGGGAGAGATTTCTACATCTGGTTGCGACGGTAGCATTATTGGTAGGGTTTGGGTTGGTGGATGGGAAATCACAGTTGGAGAAGCCATGAATGATGAGGGGATTGGTAGCAAAGGGAGATTCGTTGACGACAAGGGTTGTAGTTCGATTCGGGTTAACGAGTGAAGGATTTCGGTGAGGGATTGCTGAATATGTTCAGTGGTGGAGACATTTGTGGCTATACCTTTTGCATGTTGTTGTATGGTCACGATAACTTCTTTCAACTCCATCAAAATTCTAGCAATGGATTCTTCTAGAGTATTGTATCGGGTCATTATGCCCTCTGCTATGTCTCAATAATAGTACCAAATTTATCCTTGTAACGATTGCAGCGGCAAGAAATTGAAAGCGAAGAAGGGAGCAGAAGGGGAGTTCTGGAAGAGAGAGAGAGAGAAAGATGTGCACCGAAGGATGATAGAAAACAGAAGTATATCCACCCCTCTTCCTACAACTGTATGGCCATATATATAAAACCATAACAGCATTCTGTTATACTAAAAAATAAAATAAAATAGAAAGTATACAATTTAAAATATAAGCTAAGCAATGTGCAGCATAGCAATTGATAACAGATGTGCTTAAATGTAATCCCAAAATTTTAGTGGTTGTTGGATTGGCCTTACACTCCTTGAAATCAGACGACTGGTTGATGCATTGTTAGCCGCATCAATGAGGCCCGTAACATTCTATCCTACTTATCCAACCTCATGGATCAACAAGCCTCCACTAGTCTTCCCGGTAAAAAAGCAAACCTTGCCGCAGTTATCTTTCCCAGCAACTCTCTATATTTTTATTATAACACACGATTGCATGATATTCAGGACTAATTATATCTTGAATATGGCAGGAGATATGGGAAATCTCTAGGTTCTGCTAGTGGTGTTGCGCAGGTTCAGGTTTAAGCATCCCGAGTTTGCTAGACGCGAGTAGAAGGTTGTACCAGTCAAAATCTAAATCTCAGTACAAATCAATTTACCACTAATCACTAGGGAGAATGGAAACCAAGAGGAACCCTAATCAAGGATAGCGAGTGATTAACAAAATAGAAGACGGAAAAAAGAATAGCAAGACCTCTTGGTACTGCCGTTGCTATATCTCTCAATTAACACCACACTTGACAAGCCTTGACCCCTGCAATGAATAAATTTGGATACATGAATTGAAGTTCTGAACATTGACTACACAACAGAATAATAAACTGAGGGAGAAGGGAGAGGAGCACTCTTTGTTGATACAATCTTCATTTTCTCCGTGTTGAGGACTGGGTGCGGAAGCAGATAAGAGAATTCTAAATTGACAAGATTTCTTTCTCCCATGCCGTCTGGAAGAATGATTGGTGGCGAACGTTGAGGAAGAGAGTGGCAGAGCGTAAAACATTATCGGAGATAATTGTTTTCCTCTGGTCCTTTTCAGGAGGTTATCCTTCGTATCCCGGTCTTGATCCTGACCCTTGGCGGGAGGGGAAGGGGTTCGATTGAAGTTTAGTAGAATTAAAATTTCTTATCCCATATTTTTTCAGAAGTAATATCTAATCTAAATTTATTTGATTGGTATCCATTTGGAAGTAAATTAAATTAGGGTCGAGCCCGTTAATTTTGTCAGAACCCCGCAAATCTTTGTCATTAATTTATAATTAGGGTCACTCTATCTTAATATTTTTATTTTTATAATACTTAAATCTATATTTATTATTAGTTAATTGTATAATATTTAAATCATAAATTATAATGGGTCTAATGACTGTCTTATAAAAGTATCATTAGACTTTTAGAAGGATATTTCTATCAATAGCACTTCCATGTAATTCTCCATTTTAACCATGCTATTTTAATGTTATATGACACATTATCATTTATATCACCGGTTTGAAAAAAAAAAGATCTTAGATAATGAATATTGATATTTTTAATAATATCTTAATCATTAATTTTTATTTATTCATTATTTTATCTAAAATTACTAATATTACACAACATGTACTCAATTTATTCTACTTATCTTATGACATTTAGCTTCACGTCACTCGATCCGATAAGCTAATTTTATTTCTATCCTTTCTTGACCTTTATTAATTAAATCAATATTATTTATAAATAATATTCACAAGAAAATTTTATATTAAATATCTTTCATAAGTTTATTCATAACTAAGGTAAATTGATAGGAACTCATAATAGACTGAAGATGCATTGCAATTTCAACAAAAAAAATGCTTAGTTTTAATAACTAGCCATTATCCATGACCACATATATTTTATTGCCTCGCTATATTTTTGCCAATGTTTTTTCTTTAACACCTACCATAAGTGTAGGGTCGTCACAATATATAATATCTCACATGTTTTTGATTTAATTATTTTATGTGTATAATTTATATGGTAATTATTTCATTATTTTTAATAAAGTTAAATTATAGAAAATAATTAAGTAATGAAATAAATTTTAAGTTGGGTCTAGTGGGCTTATTTAGTTTTAGGATCAACTGATTAGGTATTTCGAGGTTAGTATTCTAAATATTGGGGAAAATAAAATTTTAATGTAAATTTGATACATCCTTGGATCCGAATTTCGAACAGATTCGGGATGATCCGCTTGTCCGGGTTCTGGCTCTATTCACTGAGTTTGGATCCTACACACCACTAAAACAAATAGGAGGTCAGTGTGTCGGCGGAAAGTTATCCCACTGAAAATACTCCGACGGTCAAGTCAGTAAATAGCCTTTGAAATACGAGAGGGTAACTAGAATTGAAAGAAAGAGAATGCAAGAGTATGTGGGTCTCTAGATGAAAGAGAGGCAAAGCCGTCTTCTTGAATCTGGATGGTGAGGAGGAAATAAACGGCTATCAGAAGAACGTTTGTATGCCTTGGATTTTTTGAATGTCAATAGAGAGGAGAGAATTCTATGTCTGTCTTAGTTATAGTTGTGGACATTGTGTGAGTAGAAGTTTGCATGCCTTGAATGAGAATTCTAGGGTTTACTTAAAGGATGACATGGTGATCTTCTTTGGTTGGAAGGTATGATCCCATACGTTATTCTCGATGGCCTTCCTTCTACAGGGAGGCACAAGTTGTCAAACTGGCTGAGATTGCTTCCCTTCCTGGCGGTCAGTGGCTTTCCAAGTTGCTCACATTTCTTCCATGCATTCTACTGTTGGAGAGCCCCAATTGGTAGGAAATTGGAATAATCTAGCGCCTTCCTTATTGGAAGGGCGCTAATTTTGTCAATATCCTTTTTGGGTGCTGGCTGAATTCGTGGAAGGTGCTGAAAGAGCCGTTACTGGTCGTCTGCTCGATCGTGGGCGCAAGTGGGCCAGGCCCATGAAAAGCCTTTTATTTTTTACCTGTTGCTACAGTGATTCTGGCCAACGCTTAGGTTGACTGTCCTAGGCGCGTGTTAGCCGCACGCCTGTGTCTCAAGGGTCAACGCTGGCGTTGACCGTTGGGAAAGTATTTGGGCCTTTCAGGATTTGGGCCTTCACCTCCTGTTGGGCGAACATTGGAGTTGACAGTCCAACAGGCTATTTGGGCCTTCTTTGACCGTTGGGCCAGCCCAACTATGATATACCCATCACTAGCCCCCCATGCCGGTGGCCAGAATTCTGGCCTCCGACATGTCCATGATGGGATGTCCCTCACTGCCTTTTGTTGCTTGAGAATCCCGAAAGACTCTACAAAAGGTGGAAAAGAAAATTGATCGGATCTGTTGACCGTCTTTGGTCAGATCCGGAGAAGAAAGACAACCGAATCTGTTGATCGTCTGTGGTCAAATCCGGAGAAGAAAATTGACTGAATCTATTGACCGTCTTTGGTCAGATCCGGAGAAGAAAATTGACTGGATCCGTTGACCGTCTTTGGTCAGATTCGAAGAAGAAAATTGACTGAATTCGTTGATCGTCTTTGGTCAGATTCAGAGAAAAAAGTCAACCAAATATGTTGATCGTCTTTGGTCCAATCCGAAAAAGAAAATTGACCGGATCTATGGACAGCCTTTGGCCAAATCCGGAGAAGAAAATGGATCGGATTTGTTGACCGTCTTTGGTCAGATCCGGAGAAGAAAATTGACCGAATCTGTTGACCGTCTTTGGCCAGATTCCGGAGAACTTTCTATGAGCCCTAAGTGACGCGTGGCCATTAGCCGAGTTGTCAGGCCAAGAGTGGAAACATGTTTCCTCCTCGTTGGACCGCTATCCAGGCCATTAATGAGTTAGAAGATCTGCTTTATAAGAGGCCTATTTGGGATGCGACACGTGGCAGGAATGATGGTGTGCCTTCTCAAGGAGGTTTAAGGTGTTTCACACCTTGCCGTTTAAGTTTCCCTCCTTACATTGAGTGTTCTCTCATGCCTCCTACTTTGCCTTCTTCGTCTTTAACCTGTTTTCGTTCCCAAAGATACCCTAGCTCCTTTGTTTACATTGAGGTGTGCGACCCGTCTTTGGTCTTTAAATTGAGTGTTCTCTCACGCCTTCTTCTGTTCTTCAAGAGAGTGACGTAAAGATGCTGTGTGTTGAATTTAACATCCCGAAGGACATTACATGGAGGGTTCCGAACAAGGATGACAGGGCCTTCTCTCCACAGGCGGGGCACGTGACAGTGTATGAGGCCCACCTGAGGAGCGGTCTTCGTCTCCCTCTTTCAGACGACTTGCAGTCCATCCTTCAAGCTCTACGAGTCCCTGTCGCCCAACTCCATGCTAATGATATACGGTATATTTGTACTCTTTGCATCTTCCTTCGTAAGTGTTGTAAGCGATTAACAATGTCCATGGTGAAGGGCTATTTAAGATAAATTAGGGAGGTGAGTGGATCTCCCTCATTTCCCATAGTGGTTTGAAGATAAACACGGTCATCTACGACTCACTGAAGAACTGGAAGAACCAGTTTTTTTTCGTGAGTGTGGCGGCGACCTTGCCCCTGGCAAAGGATTGGGTTCAGGTGCCGGAGGTATATACTGGGACACCGTCTATTGTGGAGACGATGTCCTTAGAGTGGTTGACCAAACTAGTCAAAGACCACATCTCTAATTTCAAAAAGGATTTCTTGGTCTCTAGGGTAGAGGCCAAGAAGGTGAACTGGGAACCGCCTTACCCAGTTCAAAAGCTCAAGGCGCCGCTGCAAGCGATGATGATGCTCCTGGAGGAGTCCAGGGGCCTGCTCATCTGCCCTCGTCCAACAGACAACAATTTCATCAGCCCGTGACCCAAAAGGATGGAAGTGGAGACGTCCTACTCATCGTCTTCGGGGCCCGACTATATCGCCATCGCAAGGGAGCTTCCTACCACTGTAGACGACGTCGATGAGGGGCTCCTGGATGAGATCCTGGAGGAGGCCGCTGCCAACTCCGCTCGCGAGGGCATTGCCTCCGGGCCACCGCCGCCCGAGCCAGGATTGGAGGCCAAACCTGAGAGGCCCGCACGGAGAGTCTGGGACGTATAATCTTTCGTGATGCTTTCTGCATAACTTCTCATTTTAGACTTCCTAACTTGTTTTGTTTTTTTTTTGTATAGAAGGAGAAGGTGATTGCTGACATTGCCAAGGTAATGGACCAGTAGGACCGGGTGATCTCTGATAGGGAGGAAGAGATTGTCTGGCTAGATGTGAAGCTGGCGACTTTGGAAGCTGAGCACAGGTCCGATGCCGCTGCCTTGCAAACTTTTCTGGGCAATACGGAGGCTGAGAATGCCAGTCTGAAGGAGGAGATTGCCCCGCTAAGGCAGGAGAACGAGCGACTCAGTGGGCGCCTTAGCCATCTTGGAGGGCAGCTGACGGAGCTGGAGAACCGCCTGAGCCTCCGGATACGCCCTCACGAGATTGAGCAGCTGATGTAGTCACGGATGTGGGAAGGGGTCAATATGTGTCGGCGTATCGCGCGGCTTATTGACCCTAATTTTTTGGTGTACCTGTTGAATATGTCAAACAGGTCTTCCTAGACCCACGACAGTCTCGTGAGGGATCCGCGAGACGGTTAGGCACCGCCTCCAACGCCTTTTGCTGATTTTTGGTCTTCCCATTGTATTATGTACATTGTAATATGTTTGAAAGCAATAAAATGAGAATTTTTTCACTTTGTATCTATTTCTTTTTACTGCTTTGTGCTTGCATATCTATTGTACTGGGCATCCAACATAGTTGGCTGGCGGCCATTGCCTTGCTGCCAAAGGAGTGGAATCCTTAGGCTTTTTGGTAGGCGGCTGTGTGTTTACTGGCCTAGTAATGGCGGCTTGTGAGTGAAGCCTGGTGGCACTGCCTAAGTGCTGACTTGGGCAGCTAGTGTTGGAGAAGAATTTTTCTCCCTTCGACCATCGTTGACTGATCACGCTATCCCCTTGTGGAGGAGGTCGTTGCGTGTGCTGCGCTAACCCTCTAAGATTTTGACCACTAACGGGCCACTTGGATGACCAAGGTTTAGATCCGTCCACATATGGGCCGCTTGGATTACCAGGGTTTAATATGACCGCTAACGGGTCGCTCGGATGACCGAGGTTCATACTAAACTGCTTATGGGTCACCTGAATGACCAGAGTTTAAATACAATCGCTAATGGGCCGCTCAGATGATCGAGGTTCATATTTGACCACTTATGGGCTGCCTGGATGACCAGGATTTATTAACGAGAGGGTGATGACCCTCCCGACTTAGGGATAGTCTAGATCGGGTAACCTGCAAAGTAAACACATATATATATATGCACATAGGAAGGGGAAGGCAATATGCTAAGGAAACACTCATTTTAACAAATTTAAACAAGCAAGCGAATGCATACACACAATAATGCAAATACGTACCTATGCCCTTGACTGGAAGTAGCGTTTGAGGTGGATCGCGTTTCACGTTCGTTAGACCAACTTTTCATCCTGGCTCCGGAATTTGTATGTTCTGTTTCGTAGGATGGCGGAGACTAGGAAAGACCCTTCCTAATTAGGGGAGAGCTTATTGCGGCCGGCTAGCTTGCCTGTGGCCTCGACGCCTCGTAGGACTAGGTCTCCAACATCAAATTATCGTACCTTTACCTTTTTATTGCAGTATCGGACAATTCGATGTTGGTAGGCCGCTGTCCGCATTCTGGCGGCATCACGGGCTTCCTCTAACAAGTCTAGGTGCTCCCTGATTTTTTGGGAGTTACCCTGTGGGTCAAATGATTCCACCCTAAGACTTGAAAGCCCGATTTTGACAAAGATTACTACTTCAGTCTCGTAACAAAGACTGAAGGGCGTCTCTCACATTGGTTCTTTTGGGGTTGTCCGGTAAGACTAGAGAACTGAGGGGAGCTCGTCTACCGAGGAGTCCCCTGCGTCCTCCAACTTGGTCCTTAACCCGTGGAGTAGCATTCGGTTCGTGACCTCCACATATCCATTCGCTTGGGGGTATGACACCGAAGTGTGGACCAGCTTGGTGCCAAGGTTGGCACAATACTTGGTGAAGTATTTTCCCAAGAATTGGGTCCCGTTGTCGGTCATGACGACCTCAGGGACGCCGAATCTGCAAATAATGTTCTGGCGAAGGAATTCAAGTGTGTTGTACTCCGTAATCTTTGTCAGTGGGATGGCCTCGACCCACTTGGTGAAGTAGTCGATGCCCATGATGATGAACTTTCTTTGCCCCGCGGCAAGAAGAAATGAGCCAAGAATGTTGAGCCCCCATTGCACGAAAGTCTAAAGGGCCTGAAGTGTCTTCAGGTTAGCGGATGGTTGGCGGTGAAGGTTACTGTGAAGCTGGTAGCTTTCACACTTCTTCACAAATTCAAACGCGTCCTTTTTCATCGATGGCCAGTAGTAGCTCTGCCGCATGACCTTGAAGGCTATATTTTTTTGGCCAATGTGTAATCTGCAAATCCCGAGGTGTACTTTGCCAAATGCATAGTCAGCCTCTTCAGGAGTTAGGCACCAGAGGTATAAGGTTGAGTAGCCACGGCGATATAGCCGTCCGTTAACCACAGTGTACCAGCTGGCTGTCTTTTTGATTCGTTTAGCCTTCTCTACGTCTTCTGGCAATGATCCATCAACCAGATAGCTAAGGTAGAACATCATCCAGCTTTTCACTTCGGAAATCTACATCGGCTCCTGCTTTTCTATGCTGGGAGCGTTCAGGATCTCCCTTATGTTCCTCGAGTATTGTTGTGACTTTTTGGCTGCAACGGCTCTAGCCAGCCGGTCTACCTTCCAGTTTTCAGTTCTGGGAACATGAACCTAGGTTAGTTTGTCGAAACCCTGGGAGGTCTACCATGCCTTTGCCAAGTTCTTGGCCAGGTGAGGGTTGTTTACCTCAAAATCTCCGTTAACCTGGTTAACCATTAGTTAGGAGTTGCTGTAGACCGCCAACCTCTTGGCAGAGCACTCATTTACTAATCATAATCCGGCTAACAGGGCTTCATATTCGGCTACATTATTGGTCGCCGGGAAATTGAGTATAAGGGAACACTTTACCTCGAACCCGTCAGGGGTCGTGAGGACCACTCCAGCGCTACTGCCAGCGTCCGTAGACGATCCGTCTACGTGGAGTATCCGTTCTGGAACTTTGTCAAGCTGTTTCGTGCTTTCTGTGGGCTGCTCTTCGAGAACTGGGGTCGTAGTTTTAACAATAAAGTCAGCCAGAGCCTGCGCTTTTACAGCAGGTCCGGGTCAAAATTTGATATCGAACTCGCCTAACTCGATAGCCCATTTTACCAGCCATCCAAAAATGTCGAGTTTCTGGAGTATATTTTTCAGAGGCTGGTCTCTAAGGACCACTACATGAGACGCATAAAAGTATGGCTTTAACTTCCGCGCAGAGAATATAAGTGCCAAGGCCAGTTTTTTGCGCGCGACTAGCAGGTCTCTGGGTTGGTCCACATTTTACTTACATAGTCGACCAACTGTTGAGTGTCGGAGTCCTGGCGTACGAGGACAAAACTGAGGGATGCTTCCGACACTACCAGGTAAAGATACAGCTCTTCTCTGCCCTTGGGTGACACTAGCAATGGCGGGCTGGCCAGATACCGTTTCAATTCATCGAAAGCTGTCTCGCAGTCTGCCGTCCATTGAAACCCGTTGGATTTTGTTCCTCTTAGGGCCTTAAAGAAGGGCTGGTACTTGTCACCAGACTTCACGAGGAAGCGGGACAGCGCTGCCAGCCGTCTAGTCAATCGCTGTACGGCCTTTACGCTCCATGGGGGAGTCATCTCTGCGAGGGCCTTAATCTTCTCTGGGTTTGCCTCAATTTCCCGTAGGGAGGCGATGAAACCCAAGAATTTACTGGAGGCTACCCCGAAGACACACTTAGCCGGGTTCAGCTTCATGTGATGCTTGCGGAGCACCTCAAACGACTCTGTCAGGTCACGAATGTGGTCGCTGGTGACCTTGCTCTTAACGAACATGTCGCCGACGTAGACCTCCATGTTGTGTCCCATCTGGTTTTCAAACATATTGTTGACCAGTCGTTGATAGATTGCTCCAGCATTTTTTAGTCTGAAGGGTATCACTTTGTAGCAGTAGGTGCCCTGATCAGTAATGAACGAGGTGTGCTTCTCATCCTCCGAACTCATCTGTATTTGGTTGTAACCCAAATAGGCATCCATGAAACTTAGCAACTCATGTCTGGCTATCAAATCGACCAGTAGGTCGATCCTGGCCAAGGGAAAGCTATTCTTTGGGCAGGCTTTGTTAACGTCGGTGAAATCGACGCACATCCGCCATTTTCCATTGCTTTTCTTTACCAAGACGACGTTAGAGAGCCAATCCGGGTAGTGGACTTCTCTAATAAATCCTACGTCTAGCAGTTTCTTCACCTCCTCTCGGATGGTGATCAGCTTTTCTAAGGAGTGGTTTCTCTGCTTCTGTCTGATGGGCTTTCGGCCAGGATCGGGCCCTAACTTATAGACCATCACCTCAGCCAAAATCTCAGGCATATCTGCTGGAGTCCACAAGAAAATATCAACATTCCGTAGCAGGAATGCGATCAACTCATCGCGTAGTGTTCCACCGAGTGAGCCGCCAATCTGTACACACCTTTTCGATTCCTCCGGGTTCAGTGGGAGTATATCTATGGGCCAGATTACGCTTGCTGCAGGGTTATCTCGTCTCGATGATCGAGTTCCCTAACTGTTCTAGTGCTGCCGCTAGGGGCAACCTGAGATATGTAGCATGTCCACCCAGTAATTTTGTCACCTAACACCTCTTCTACACCATAAGGCGTCGAGAACTTAATCTTGAGGTGTGGAATTGAGGTGACTGCCCCGAACACCGTTAAGCACGGTCTGTCTAGTATAACATTATAAACATAGGGTAGTCGACCACCAAGAAGGCGAGTGTTTGACTCGCTGTTTTTAGATACGTGCCCAAGGCGACCTCAAGTAGGATGGTCCCTTCGACGGGCACTGGCTCGTTGTCAAGGCCATATAATTGGCCTTCGACATGTTTTAATTTGTTCTTTTTTAATCCTAATTTAAAGAATGCATCCAAGTAAAGTAAATCCTTTGAAGTATCATTATCAATAAATACTCGCTTCAACTGGTAGTTGACATTACCATCTGAAACGATCGCGGATACAATGAGGGGAACAGCATAGGGGATATTACATGAGCCAAATCATCATCATTGAAGCTAATGGTGTTATCCGTGGTGTGCTGCTTCTTCCTCCTAGTCTGTTGCTCATTGTCGTCGGCTGGGTGTTTGGCAGGTCGGGTGATGACCATATTAACCACCTATGCCGTAACCCGATTTTGAGTAGGAGAGGACTCCTGCCCTTCTCTGCCAGCTGCTCCAGAATTGTGCTCAGGTCCCTTGACGAACTTGGTGAGGTGGCCCCTGCGAATCAGCTCCTCAATCTCCCTCTGCAGCGTCTTGTAATCCTCAATAGAATGTCCAGCACATCGGTGGAAGTCGCAGTACTTCGACTGGTTCCCAGTGTCCTTCTTCAGTGATTTTGGCCACTATAAAATTTTTTCTCCACGGATCTGCATGAGGACATTCGAGCGTGTGTCCGTCAGGGGTGTAAAGCTGGTGGGCCCATAATCTCTGCGTTTTGGCGGCCCAGTCCTGTGCTGCTTCCAGTGGGAGTGATCACTACCGCCGTATTTTCTTTTTCTCTCTCCAGGAAATGATCGAGGCTGATCTACCCGTTCTAAGCATTTTGCTTCGCTGGCCTCCTCTGCCGCTGCATATGTCCGGGTGATTGACTCCGCCTCCCGGAAGGTCTAGGGGTTCTTAGAGGCCAGGTGCTTAACAAAGTCCCCGTAGGTCAGCGCGGAGATGAAACTACCAAGTTTCATCTCTTCTTTGTTCTAGGGAATCTATTTGGCCTCTGCCACAAAGCGGTTCAGAAATCGTCGTGGGTTCTCTCCTGACTTTCGCTTGATATGGGAAAGTTGCCACGCTTGCTTCTCTTCTCGTCGGCTCGAGCCGTACTGAGCCAGGAAGAGATTTGTGAGCTCCCGAAAGCTACTGATGGTGCCTGAAGGGAGGTAATGAAACCAGATGTGGGCATCTTCCTTCAGCGTGAGTGGGAAGCAGCGGCACATCGCTGAGTCTTCCAACCATTGTAGACTTAGATAGTTGCGAAAGTGATCCAGATGGTCAACTGGATCACTGCTCCCATCGTATGAGTCAGTGGAAGATATCTTAAACTAGGTGGGCAGTGGACGGTTTAGGATCTCCACTGTGAAAGGAGATCTGTCAAGGTCAACAACGCGCTCATCGTCCTTGAATACGCGGTTCCAAATCTTATCCACCCGCGGATCTGCACGAGTAGCGTTGGTAAATCTTTTATAGTTGAGGTAAGCTCTCAACTCTGTTTTGTCCCCAGAGGGTCCAATAACTGGCTTGCTACTGCCTCCAGCAGACCTGACAACCCTTGAGGCTCGCTCCTGGACTGAGTTCCCATTTTCTACCTGAGTGTATTGGGAATTTCTTCTCTCCAGACTTTCTCTCAGCATTGTGCTCCCAGAGTGCTCTTCAGGCCTGTTCTGACCTGGAACGCGCGAAAAGACTAGGATTGGATTATTCATGGGCCCCTCGGGCCTTCTAGCCGGCTTCTTTTTCCTTTGGCCACCTTTTTTGGTGGTCGGCGTAGAGACGGTTGCTGGCAGAGCCACCTGCTGTGGTTGCTCTTGTTGAGAGTAGAGTATTTGGAGCAGATGGTTGTTAGTCTGCATCTACTCCATCAATTGCTGAAAGAAGGGCACTGGCACCCCCTGTTATCCCATTGACTAGGTTACCAACATCGTTGTCCTGGTCGGGAGAAATGGTGTCTCTAGCGGGATCACTAGCTTGAGCTCTCGTATTTACCATTACGGATGAATCTGGCAGTGGAAAGAGAGCATTATGAGAAATTGTGGTTGGCTTTTTGTAAGCGCTTTCCACAGATGGTGCCAATGATGCATCCTTGGATCCGGACTTCGAATAGATTCAGAATGATCCGCTTGTCCTGATTCCTCCTCCGTTCACTGAGTTAGGATCCTGCACACCACTAAAACGAACAGGAGGTTAGTGTGTCGACAAAAAGTTATCCCATCGAAAATATTTTGACGCTCAAGTGAGTCAACAGCTTTCAAAATCTGAGAAGGTTACTGGAATTGAAAGAGAGTGTGTGTAAGAGTGTGTGGGTCTCCATATGAAAGAGAGGCAAAGCCGTCTTCTTGAATCTGGATGGTGGGGAGGCAGTAAACGGCTGTTAGAAGCACGTTTGTATGCCTTAGATTTTTTGAATGTCAGTAGAGAGCAGAGAATTGTATGTTTGTCTTAGTTGTCGTTGTGGGCGTTGTGTGAATAGAAATTTGCATGCCCTGAATGAGAATTTTAGGATTTACTTAAATGATGACAAGGTGATCTTTATTGGTTGGAAGGTATGATCCACTGCGTTATTCTGGATGGTCTTCCTTCTACTAGGAGATGCAAGTTGCCAAACTGGCTGAGATTGTTTCCCTTCCTGGCGGTCAGGGGCTTTTTAAGTTGCTCACCTTCCTTCCATGCATGCTACCGATGGAGAGCCCCAATTGGCAGGAGATTAAAAAAATCTGGCGCATTCATTATGGGAATGACGTTGGTTTTGTCAATATCTTTTTTCGGTGCTGGCTGAATTCGTGGAAGGTGCTGAAAAAACCGTTGCTGGTCGCCTGTTGGATCGTGTGCGCAAGTGCGCTAGGCCCGTGAAAAGCCTTTTATTTTTAGCCTGTTGCTATAGTGATTCCGATCAACGCTCGGGTTGAGCATCCTAGGCACGTGTTAGCCGTGCGCCTGTGTCTCAACGGTCAACACTGACGTTGACCGCTGGGAGAGCGTTTGGGCCTTTCAGGATTTGAGCCTTCACCTCCTGTTGGGCCAACATTGGAGTTGACCGTCCAACGGGCTATTTGGACCTTCTTTGACCGTTTGGCAAGCCCAACTACGATATACCCATCAAAATTAATAAATAATGGAGGGAAAAGTTTTGTAAAACCCTAGCTCCTTTTATGGACCCTAGGCACCACCTATTTAGGGGGCAATATTTTCTTAGCAATGAGAGTGATCTCCTGACTAAAATTAGGAGAGCATGAGGAGCAAATTATTAAAAATTTTAAATGATTATTGGACGGAGAACTAAACTAATAGTTTGTTGCCTCCTTAGCAAACCCTAGAGAACATTATGATTCACCCCTCTTTTATAAATGTGTAATTATTGTGGTAAGATGAGGTTACCAAAATTTTGAAGGTGTGGTGAGATCTAAAGGGAGAAAGCCAAGAGATATTAAAGAGAAAAAAAAGAAGAAGAAAACCTTATTGAGGTAAGTTTATATGTGGCCTTCTCTTAATTCTTCTTCCATAAATCATTTCATATTATTCTCTTGAGTTAAATAGATTGGAATCAATTTAACTCAAGTTCAATCAAGCCGGCATTTGAATGCCATCGTTCTACAATAGTAGCATCCGAATATCGTTCGAATGAGGTGCCCAATTTACCATTTGTATGCTTTGCATGTTAATTTCATGACTTATATTTCAGTAGTGTGCTCTATGATAGATATGTGAAATAGTCGTATAGACATTGTTGAATCAAACTTATATTTTATGTGCGAACATAGATCTAAAGTAGAAATTGTGTGAGATATGAAAAAATATATATATCAAGAGTTCTCCAATTCACTTTGTTTTCAATAGTATAACTCATTAGGTTATAAGTGATCATGTGGTTGAAATTTAGATTGATCGGGAAATCTTATTTCAAACTCAATTTTGAGACGTACATGTCGCGTTTTATACAAAAGGTATCGAGAGTTCTTTGATTGGCTTCATTTTTCTATTAGTGACAATGTAGATCAAAATTAGGCCAATCAAGCCACTTTATTTCGGGCATAATTTTGCATGTGTTGTACATCGCGATGTGCTTAAAAGGTATTAGGAATTATGATTTGTTTCATTTTCGAGGCATAACCACTTGGGCTATTAGTAGTTATGTGGTTGGGAATCAGGTTGATTTGATTACTTTACTTAAGGTGTGATTTTGCAATGTACACATCGTGATGTAGGCAAAAGGTATCATGGGTTATCTAATTTATTTCGTTTTAAATAGCATAACCCTTTTATAATAAGTGATCGTATAGTTGAAAATTAGGCGATCAAACAACTTTACTTTTAGTGTGATTTTTTGATTTGCACATTGTGATTTGAATAAAAGTCATCGGGAGTTTTCTAATTTATTTTGTTTTCAATAGATATTCCCATAGGCCATAAATGATAATGTGGTTGAAAATCAAACTTATCAAATAGTAGCATTTTAGACTAGATTTTGTGATGTGCACGTCATAATATATACAAAAGGTATCAAGGGTTCTCCAGTTTATTTTGTTTTCAACGACATAGCGCCTTAGTCTATAAGTAATCATGTAGTTGAAATTTAAATCAAACCAGGCAACTTTACTTAAGATGCAATTTTTACAACTTAAACGTCACAATGTGTACAAAAGATATTAGAGGTTATTTGATTCATTTCATTTTTTATGGTATAGCCAATTAGGTCATAATTGATAAAGTGGTTGAAATCAGGATGATTGCATAAGTTAACTTTTGCTGTGATGCTACAATGCACTCGTCATGATGCGCACCAAATGTTTTGGGATTCTCCTATTCATTTCATCTTCAACGACATAGCCCATTGGGTCGTAAATTATCTTGTGGTAAAAAATCAAATCGATCAAAACAACTTCACATTTGGCATGGTTTTTTGACTTGCGCATCATGGTTTGAAAAGAAGTTATTTAGTGTTCTCCTATTTATTTCGTTAATGGAAATATTGCCTTTTGGGCCTGAAAAAGCACTTTCTGTGCTAACGTGAAAGTTTCGACTCCGAAAAATAATAGCGGAAGTAGTAGAAATAAATATCCAATACACGTAAAGGATATTTAGCAGTAGGTGATAACGAGATAACAAATATGCACAATATATATAACGATGAGCAATATTGAAAAAGATACGATTTTTGGTGACGAAGGAAAAACTCGTTACCCACGGT
>JAOVVI020004065.1:6553-18161 GCA_028571085.2 Nepenthes alata | reverse complement strand
GTTTTCGCACTGAAAACCCTAACCCCTCTCCTAGGTGGTTTCAACCTTCAATTTTGGAATTTTTGCATAAATTGGATCTAGAATATCATTACCCATATCTTATATAAGTTAATTTATCGATTGGATATCTAATTTGTAAGTTTTATATGGATTTTCATTCGTTGAAACCCTAACTCGTGCTCGAACCTCATTTAAGTATTTATTTTGAGTTTTATGCATAAATTGTCTTGAGATTATAATTACCCATGTCTTGAATTAGGTAATATACCCAAATTTTTGAGAATCATCTGATATGTACAACCGGGTACTATTCAACGTAGGTACTGTCACCCAAGCTCCTTTGGTAAATTTTGCATAATTTTCACATTGTTTAATTGTTAAATTAAGTGTCATATATATTTGTATGTGTTTAATTACATATTCTGGAAAATATGTTCGTTAACCAATTGTGAAGGAAATATTATCCGGAAGCCTCTAAAATTATAATTGCCCCTCAGTGGTAAGAATTCCTATTCTTCCTATATTTAAGATATTCGTATATGTAAATTAAGTCATGATGTGACCGACTGGGTTATCCTCTTTAAATAACCTTCGTCAATGGTAACATAAACTTATGCCCGTAATTTATCTTTATGGATTCTGTAAAAATTTCGTCAGAGTTTTCTCTGCAATTGGATGAAAAACCAAAAATATAACTTGTTAAAATAACCTGCACAAGCACCCAACTATCCAATTTAGATATTTTGGACTACAACATAATACACAGGACCACATCGCCATACCATCAATGACTCCAACACATTATTCCTAACTACCATATTGGGTCTAAAGAGATGTCATCTAGGACTACAAAAAAATCCAAAACATCCAATATTATTGCGGAAGCATAGCTAAATCCAGAAACCTGCGGAAGTACAACAATAACCATAAAATAATAATAAACCGTCTTGAACTACTAGACTGTTTAAATTCTATTACAACAGACGTATCCAAATCTTCAGGCCTTCGACATTTTGCTAATCTCCTCAAGCAAGTCTCTCTCCTTACTCTAATTAATCGGGCACCGGCTTAATGTTCTCATCTAGAAGGAGAAACCACAAGAGTGAGTGTACAACTCAGCTAATGTAATCATACATCACTAACTAGAGCCAATAATAGGAAAAACACTAACTAGGCAGGGAAAACATATACCTTGAATAAAAAGGAAGCATGCGAGGAGAGGGGACATCTTGGATCATCTGGTTTGCATGTTTGTTCTGGTTATATTTATTCATTTTCATTACTTTCATTAATCTTTGCGGACCCGGGCTAGTAGGTCGTACTAACAACCGATGTGAGAGAATGAGGAAAGGAATGTGTCTGCCATATATTCTAAAGCCGGCTACATTTTAGGTTTGCAGCACTCGACCATCGGCTGCATTTTAGGCCCGCAGCACTCGGCCATCTCAACTCGCCCCATATCCCCTGGGGACCAGGGCAATCCTCGTTCTTCCAGAGTAGTATCCTAAAGCGTACCACGAATATCACCCGCTTCTACTAGCGGCCAGAATACGTGACCAAGTATTCCTTGGCTTCACACCGTGATGGACATGGCAATCCAGAGAATACTACCTCTATAAACTATGGTCCTAATTTCAGGATTAATCCTTCCTTGAGGGAAGATCCACCACAAGTACATCATATTTTCAATCGAGAAATCACATTCCCATCCTTATCTCCATCTGGGAGATTAAATCCATCACATATCTCCATCCAGGAGATCAAATCCATCATATCGTACTTTGGTAGATTCCCCTCCATTTACTTACTCGGTTCTTTCTTTCTTTAGAACTCAAACCTTTTTAGCCATTCAATTCAAGCTCACAAGAGAGTTTTGATTTACTTACCTTCGGTGATCAAATACCACCCTAGAAGCCTCCGGGACACTTTCCCTTGTTTCCGGTGCACACTTACATATTTTTAGGGCTTACAATTTAACATGATTAATTAGATACAAATTTCTTAAGCATTAAATGAGTGGAAGCATGCAATTTTCCCCATTCAACTCGGATGAACAGTAACATAGGACTTTTAAAGCTCCCGGATGCCACAAACGGGTCAATTCTTGCGGAATCGGACATCCGGTCGATATATACATACAATTGGGATGTGGCGATTCATATTTTGGGGTCAATTTAACATAACATGAGGGTGGAAACATGCAAATTTCCCATTTCATTTTGGATGAACAGTAATAGTGCACTTTTAGAAGGCTCGGACCCCGCGAACCAGTCGAAACGTGTGAGATCGATCACGCGGGCGACATATATACGCATTTAAGATGTGGTGATTCATATTTTGGGGTCGATTCAACAAAATACGATGGGAAAACAGAAAACCCCCAAATTTCCGTAGGTTAAGGTTTGGTGGAACTCCACCAACCGGATCGGTGAGTAAATAGGACAATAAACTATAAAATCCTTGGTCTCAAGTCATGAGTAATATATTTTCCATGGTTTGGGTGGATATTGACACAGAAATACCCGATGATAAACAAAACATATCAAAAGAGAAAAGTTAGTGAGTATGAGAACACCTGCCTCGACGCGTATTACCAATTTTATAACTAGCCATTGGACGGATTCGGACTCCACGAGCTCGATCTCCTCCTTCCACTCTCTAGAATCGGTGCTCTCTCTCTGTCTAGAAGGGTTTGGTTTGTGGAGAAAATGAAAATCTCAAAGCAGCATGCGACTTTAAAATGGGCTGGCGCTCGAGCACGCAGCGAGTGCAGTCTTATTGCCCAGGCCGACTCGAGCATGCGGCGAGCATAGGAAATCTGAATTTTGTGCTCTCTGTGGGCTCAAGCCCACGGAAGGCAGGGGTCAAGCCAGCAGCAAGCCTGCAGCAAGCCTACTTCGTATTTTTTCCATTCGAAACTCATTTTGACCATTTTAACATAATCTTTCACATCCTTGGACTTTAGTTTTCATTATATAACCTTAATAAGTCATGATTATCATAATTTAAAACCCAAAATCTTATTTACGAATTAATATTTCATGGCTTACAATTTTCGTTTTCAATTTACCAATTTTGGCTTTTTGAGCTTTTCAATCTGATTCTTCCCGTACTTTTTGACCACAATTCACCTATGTTAACTTAATTACCTTCTAATTATTATGTTCTTAATCTGGAACCTCACACATGAGAAGACTAAAATCTGAAAGAAAGATAAAAATCATACAAGTATATGAAAAAAAATTTCACAATTTGTTATATGACTGCTTGGTTTTCCCGAATGGAGAAAATTGTAAAAGAAGTTTAGTGGACCTTCCCTCAAAGATTAAAAAATCATGAAATTAGGATCATAAATTTATGTTATGGAGTGTAATATCCCTTGGCTTGCCATTAGTATTACAGTGGTAACTCAATGATTATCCTAACCGTGTATTATAGCAGGTAATACTTTTGGCAAATTTTAGAATATTACTGTAGAAGGACGATGACTGCCCCTAAGCCCCAGGGGTATATGTCGTCGCATATTATTATTGGCCCGTCTATGGGCATGATATGTAAATAGCCCCTCCTCTGGGTCTAAAAGAAGAGCTTACGGTATTAGATCATGTGGAGTATTATGATCCTTTTTTTCATTCTCTTGCACCTTTAGCTAGTAAGATTTACTGGTCCTAATCTGTAAAGATGAGTAATTATGCATAATTTTCATCCCAAATAGAAGAATGATAAAATATGAGAAGCCAATTGTATTCCAAAAGTACATTTGATCATATTTTATGTTTACGCATCCTCATTATACTCATATATCTCTCTTTTGCTTTAGTTTGCATATATTGTTATTGCATTTGATTATATTGTACTTGTTGAACATTAGGCTCACCCTTACTATCTTCTCTTGCCTCCAGATTAGCACAGGCCTGTTATATCTAGTGGGACAGCGTAGAGATTCGAAGTAGACTAGGCTTTGGATTTGGAAGATCATATTGAGAGCTTATAATTTGTAATTTTGCATATATTATAGATAATTGTATACATTTACATTTCAATTGGACTTATTAATATATATTGTACATAAGGCTGATGATCAGATAGTTCAGTTTCTACTGTCATTTGGATTTATTTATGCTTCCGCAGGTTATTATGATTTGTAACAGGTACCTGGTTGTATCTCTCTTTAACCGATATTGTGTTTAGATACACAACGTTGGAGCCACGAATATTATGTGGTAATTAGATTCTGTGTGGTTTTGGGTGCTATTGTTGTATATTGTCGGATGTTGGAGTTCTTTGGATGTATTTTGTGTATTGTATAGGAGTTTTTATATATTTTGTATTAGCTTGATGGTCGTATTACAGACGAAGTTTTGCCAAATTTTTGGCAGAAAATACAGTCCGTCACAGGCGCTATTCGGGCGCCGTAGCTCCTGGAATGTCATACTCGAGCGCGCATCGGGCGTGCATCGAGCACGCCATTCTGCCAAATGTGCCTTGGGTGTGCCTCGAGCTCGAGTCAAACGTGCTGCGAGCCTACTTCACGCACACGTCGTTCGAGACCCAGTTTGACCCTTCTAATCTAATTTTTTACATACTCGAACTGTAATTTTGATTTTATTAGTTTAATAAGTCATGATTATCATAATTTAAAACTCGAATCTTATTTACCAATTATCTTTTTAAGGTTTACAATGCTGGTCCCCAATTTTGCCAATTTTGGGTCTTTGAGTTTTTAAATCCAATTTCTCCCTTATCCTTTGACTTTGATTCATTTATATTAACTTAATTACTCCTACTTACCATAAGTTTGGAACCAGTCCCTTATAGGCCTTACCAGCTAATGGTGTGGAAGAACGAGAAAAGGAATGTGTATGCTTCTACACATTCTAAGGCACTACCTACGAATTCAATACCTTATGATGAGCAGTATACCTTTTACCCAATATATGGGGCCATAAAGCTTATGCCACCATAATCCTCGTGGCCCAGAGGAAGTCCTCGTGCTACCATAGTAATATCCTAAGGCATACTAGAAAATATTACCATTTGAAATACAAATCTTTAGTCCAGATTCATAATTACTTATTCTTAAAAAAATTTCATACTCATTCATAACACTTTGTTCTCACCCTTGGAGAACGGCTCATCAAACTTAACATATCATGAAATTTATTTTTTATACTTCTCATAATTTGTATAATTTTTATGAGTTTAAATCTCCACATGACTTAAATTACATACACAATCAACATAAAGTTTGAAAAAAATTAGAAATTCTTACCACAATGAGTCAAACATAACTTTAGAGCTTCCAAATGACAAATCCCTTCATAAACCGTTCATCACATAATTTTTGAAACACACAAATTATCGTATACAATTTACATGTAAATAAATATCAAATAATCAAGGTAAAAACATTCACAAAGATAAGGTTTCAATTATTTAAAATCAAATCATATATAAACTCTAAATTACACAGGTAAAAATATCGGGGTATAGGTTAGGGTTTTTCATGTGTACAAAACTACCAAATTGGACACCCAATTGATAAATAATTATGTATAAGATATGGGTATCAATTTTCTAAAGTCAAATCATACAAAAATCTCAAAATAAACGGGTAAAATGGGATTAGGGTTTCACGTACAAAATATCAAATAAAACTTGAAAATCGGGCGTGAAATCAACATATATACATGCTCAATATATAGGTTTTACAAAATATATACTTGGATGGGCACTGGAACGAAAATACCAAAAGAGAACAGAATAAAAAATGCAAAGAAAGAAAGAAAAGTATAAGGGTGCACTTGCGTCAACCCAATCTACAACTTCTCTAACTAACTCTAAGTTGGAATCGAACCAGAGAGACTCGATCTCCTCATTCTCTCTCTTCTCCTTCACGTTCTCGCCCTCTCCTTTTTGTCATATCCGCATAAAAATT
This sequence comes from Nepenthes alata, assembly GCA_028571085.2. Classification (NCBI taxonomy): domain Eukaryota; kingdom Viridiplantae; phylum Streptophyta; class Magnoliopsida; order Caryophyllales; family Nepenthaceae; genus Nepenthes; species Nepenthes alata. The sequence continues at coordinate 12,223 of JAOVVI020004065.1, read as the reverse complement.
CCGAAGAAAAGAAACCACGCGCACTTAAATTGGGGGCTGGAACTTGAGCGCCAACCCGGCACACTTCAGGCGTGTCCGGCTTGGATCCGGCGTTTGCTATCGTTACTCAAGCGGCCAGTAGGCACTGGCCTGCTGGTTTTGGCGCCCTCAGTGCCGCCTCGAGCGCTCAGTGGGTGTCCACCATGGTTCCCTCATTTCGCTCCCGAAACTTCAATTCCCGCATACATTAAGCCTAATTTTGATTATATTAACTTAATAAATCGTGATTATCATAATTTAGAACTTAAATCTCATTCACGGATTAACATTTCAAGGTTTACAATGCCGGTTCCTAATTTTATGAATTTTGGATCTTTAGGATTTTCAATCTAATTTCTCTTACGTCCTTTGACCTCAATTTATTTATATTAATTACTCTTAATTACCATATTTTGAAATCCGATACCTTACACTATAAATGGAGAATCATGTTTTGTAAAATATTATTGAGAACGTAAAACTCAATTCACTTGAAAAAATATTTCAAATGAGGAGAGTCAATCGTCGAGGGAAAGGTACATCCCTTAAACCTGTAATCATTACACATCTATAGTTAGGATACACGTACACAGAACTCTTGATTACTCTTGATTACCAAAAAACAATCATGATAAGATAAAAACATGAACTAAATATAGTCATGCTTGCATCACAACAAGCAGTGTGATTATAATAGGATAACCATGTAGGATATTGCAAAATACTTACATATGTAAATATAAAACAAATCGTATTGTTTTCAAAATAACCTAATTGGTATATTTCTTATGCAATAACAGCCTACTTGACCCTAAGTCGTAGACACAATGGTCACTATAATCATCCAAAGTGCTACTCTCAAAGCTCCCAGACCAAGGCCCAAGTAGGCTCAGCAATATCCCATAAAGAGTTTACATTAAGAGGCTATCATAGCGATTCACAAGAGGCACAAGCAAGTGTTTACTCTAAGACACCTATAGTTGCCAAAAAACCTTAGTGAGGATCGATTGTGCCCACTTAGTTAGAATGTTATAATAGCAGTCAAGATACCTCACGTAGACATGACCCACCACTTAGTGAAATGGCAAAGATGTCTTACAAATATTTAGTCAAAAAACTTACTAAGATATCTCACAAAAGTCAATTCAAAAAAATTAATAAAACGGCAAAGGTATTTCGTGAAGACCGAATAAAAAAACTTAGTAAAACAACTCAAACTTCTCAAGATATTGAGTCAAAAACTCTTAAAATGGCTAAGATATCTCACGAAGACCGACTTGAAAACTCTTAGTATGGTTAAGATGATTTATGAAGACTGAGTTAAAAACTTTTAAAGAACAACTAGGATGTCTATAGCATGTGAAACCCACAAAGAGCCATAAAAAAGGTGCCATAAAGTAAACCAAGATAGTTAAAGGCAACCTAGCTAGGGGGCTTGTAAGCGCAGTAGAAAATCATGACATAAAAGATATCCCTTGATAAGCATAGGTAAAGGCGTCAGCATAAGTAGAGTACAAAAGAATAAATTAGTAGACACAATAAAGAAAATGTCTTATTAATCTTCAAAAATATACGAGTGCTATAAATGTTTTAAAGACGTTACTATAAGGTACCGCATAAGAGCCAAGTGAATAGGGAAAAGGAGAAGAACCACCCAAAGGCAAATTGCTAATTGATCCCTGCCTAGGTCTGGTGACCTAGTCCACTTGAGTGAGACCCAACAACAATGAGCCTAAATGGCCAATCTTTGGCTCACCAAAGCAAACTGAGATGATGTTGGAACATTCTAGAAGTAAGGAGATTCAAAGTATAGTGCTTCCCTTATGGCAAGGTCAATTGGAGACAAACACATCACTGCCCCCATTGTCACCAAAGAAAGGCTACTAAAGGCATGGGGGAAGACATATCCTCCATAAAGTCCCATGTTGTCATTGCCTTTAAAAGCAGTGTTGGAGAGAAAGACTCCGAGTGGCCTATGAAAGAAAATGGCTAGATAAGGTCTCTACGTTTTAAAATCTTAAGGCTTTCACCCATTTATAACCAAAAATATCCATAAAAATGGCGACCTAATAATTATGGAACCACTTCCCTAACAAATGCCAAATTGTTGGATCCCTAACATGTGATAGTAGATTAAGACACCTGGGAATGCACGAAAGGTCCCATCAAAGGTGTAAGGGCTATGAGGCCTATAAATGGCATGATGACTAAGCTACTGGTGTTGGGAGCGTACACTGGAAAGCAAAAGGCTCGTCACAAGAAAAAAGGAGGAAAACACTTGTTCATTCAATAATAGCAAAAGCGTTGCACAAGTAAGGAGAATCAAGAAGAAGCAGCATCATTAGATAGAGACTCCTCTAGAATAAATTCCTTGTTGGAATACATGGCCAACTCAAGCACCTCAACATTAGTTGGAGGAAGAAATCCTCATGGGAGCTCCGGAGTGACATGATGGACAAGATCCTTGCATTCTTGGAAACCCAAAAGCATATTGATCCACCAATGTCTCTCGATGTTCCTACGATTGGACAAACTCCCTCATCTGATTATAGAACCCAGGTACCACCTTCCACAGTCTTAGCTCTATATTTCCAATTGAAGTTTGAAGTCCCTTGACCTTGGTTCAAAGAGACTCAAGCTGAGCTTGGCTGAACATCATTGCATTCATGGCATCCTCAACCTCGAACCAGAAAGACTTGAGCTACGCTTGGTTAGCTTCTATAGCTCCCTTAGCCTCCTCAGCCTCCTTCCTCACAACCACCAACTTACCTAGGCTTGAGTCCTTGGCAGCCCCTGGCTTGCACTCTATGGCCTTAACATGGGAGTTTAGTCAGAAGACCTTGTGTGCTGAGTCCTTCTAGAGCCTCTTGGCCTTGGCCATATCAAAGTCACATTGTGCCGACATGGATACAACATCTTTCCTTAGTTGAAGGACTTCCTCATCTAGATTCTGAAGTCACTGCGACTCAATGCACATCTCATGTAGCTCATTCCTGAGCTTCGCATAGTTGTTTTCATTGCACTTGCGGGCTAGTTCAACAATCTGCAAAAGGTGAAAAAGGGAGGCATCATAACACAAACTAATCAAGAGAAGAATTGTCCACCAAGGAAATATAAAGATTACTAGCGTTTCCATCTTGGCAATTTGCTCTAAGCCCTACCAAAAATGGGGTGCCCATAGAAAGGTCGGCTATGTCAACCACCATGGTTGAATGAGGAGTGAGTAGCGAAAGGATTGCCACCTCCTCGAACTGCTCTAGTAGAGGGATACGTTTCGGAAAGGTAGAGGAACCTAATCACAAATCAAGGAGCTACATTGCCCATGCCACTTGTAGGTGCTTCAACAACAGCAGCCTCACCAGCCTCCACTAAGGGAGGAATTGCTCCTTCAATGGCAAGCTCACTAATGACCAGAGAGAGGACAATCGTCCTCCTCCTCCTCAACAAAGGCTCTTTGTGTAAAGTTTGAGTTTGAATTTTATTTTAATCGTGATTAATTAAGTTGAGTTAATTAAAATTGAGGTTAAAGAATGAAAAAAATTTGGTCAAAAAATAATTTTAAATCAGGCTACTATGAGTTAGTGGATGCCTAATAGGTGCCCGATGTGTGCTCATGCGTGCTTTGGGTAGGGATATTATGCTTTAATATCACCTAAGCAGAACTCGAGCACGTTTTTTCTTATAGGTCAATATATGTAAGGATCGGGTTACTAAAACTTAGTCTTTCATGGCCTCAATAGGAAAATCGACCTAGATAGATAGACGGCCGGTTGAGAAAAGCTGACCGATCGGTTAAGAATTGTTGACCGGCCAGATATAGTTGTTGACAAAATTTCATCATTGACCGGATTGATCAGTTGACCGGAATAGATGGTTGCCCGTATTAGAAAGAAGACTGGTTAAGATAGTTAATCAAATTAGATATACAACCGGACTAGATTGTAGACCAGAGTAGATTGATGGCAAGAATGAAGAATTGAGCGATTGGATGAGTTGCCCGGCTAAAAGAGGTGACCCGTAAGCATAGTTGACCGTTTTAATCGAAATCAGCCGAGGTAGTGAGGTAAAAGTTGACCGAATTTGGCGTGCAGTTGACCAACTTTAATGGAAAAACGACCAAAGAAGTAGATGGCCGGTTTAGAATTGTTGACTAGTCAGATTGAATTGTTGACTAGCCATGATAAGTTGACAGACTAAGAGAAGTTGACCAAAACTAGAATAGTTAACCAGTTAACCAGAACAACCATAATACCACGATCTGTATGTGGGCAGTAACAACTGAAGTCATTAGATAGAGACTGAGGTTGTTTGGGAATGAGACCAAAGACTCATAGAGACCAAGGACTTAGAGAATGAGAGCAAGAGTTAGAAAGACGTTTAACCAACTCCCACCTACTCCGCTGACCTTCTAGAAAGGAAAAATAGAGGGGAAAGGAAGTACCAAGTAGGTGACCTACCCCTACCTTCTCCAACCAATCCCATTGTCTATAAATACTGGACTTGGGAGTTAGGAATGGAGTGAAAAAAACCTAAGAGAAGCACGAAGGAAGGAGAGGAGAAGAGTCTTAGGCCAAATTTGAGTAAGGGATTCGTGGGTCAGGCAAGTGTACCATACGTTTATCTTTAGCTGTTGTTAATTCTTGCTCAAATATTTTGGGTATTATTGTTCTAATACCTTCTTTGCTATGTTTGTACGTATTGCATGTCATGATAATTTCTTTCTCATGTTTTATGAAGGAATTTCATATTCAGCATATATGTTATATTTTACATGTAGAATTATGTCTCACGGTTCATGCTTGAAAACTGTTAAAATTCCTTCTATTTAAGCCATGGTGCACGAACAAGTTATCTGCATGTTTAACTGCTATCAACCCATATCAGTTTGGTTGTCACATCCATTTGTATATTTGCTCACCGTTTATAAAAGTAAGATTTCCTCTCTAAGAACTTCAGTCATTTGAAACATTTGATATTTGACTGCCAAGTCGCTGCATGCCAAAATATAGCCATTTTTTATCTATAATGGCCAAATAGTTGCAAGCCTAAAATGTAGCCGCTTTTGATCCATGATGGCAGAGTAGCTGCAAGTCTAAAATGTAGCCGATTTTGAAGAAGGAAAATTGGTTTTGGACTTAAGTTCGGTTTGAAAACTTGTTCTCATGAATTTATCTTTGGCCCATGTTTAATGTTTCTGTATGCATAATGCTCTCACTCTATTCCTTTTTATTTTGTTTCGAAATTATAATTTTACATGTCTTTTCTTATTTGTAACTTACTGAGCAATTTACTCACTCATTGTTGTTTTCTTACTTTCAGACGAGTAAGAATTCATACAAGATGAGAAAGAATAGAGCCAGATGGACTAGCTAGGCAGAAAGACCGATCTGAATTCATATAGCAGTTTTTGGCCGACTTGATATATTTTTGATCATTTTGGGGACTTGTATATTTCTTTCATTGTATCAATGGATAAATATGTGCTTCCGCTGAATTTTACGGCTTGAGTGATTTTGGTTCCTAATGGCATCTCATGTGTTGAAAACTCCATCCTATAACTGACTGACCTAGATAAGGCCGACCGAGAATCTTGGCCAGCCAAGTTGTGACCGACTTAAGAAGTTTGGCTGTTTGGATCCTATGTACGCTATT
>JAOVVI020004064.1:0-17313 GCA_028571085.2 Nepenthes alata | reverse complement strand
GTATCCACCGGATGTCCGATCTCTCAAGTATCAAACCGTTCACGACGTCCGAATGTTCCAAAAGTGTTCACCCAAAATAAAATGAGAAATGTATCTATTATGCCTCGTTAATTGTTATGGAAGTAATGTTTGACTGTTTAAACATAAATGTAAGCTCCGAAACATGAATATGTGTGCTGAAAGCAAGGAAATGAGTCCCATAAGTTCCAAAGTGATATGTGATCATCGGAGGTAAGGAATCTAATCTCTCTCATGAACTGGGAATGTTTTATTGTGTTTATAGAAATTGATTCCCACTGGAAATTGTGAACTGAGTTGTAAATGGAAGGGAGTCCACATTGTGTCTTGTGATGATATGATCTCCTGGATGGAGATGTGTATGATGGAATAATCTCCCAGTTAGAGATGTTTGTGATGGGAATGAGATTTCCCGAGTTGTGAACGTATGTGGCAAATGTGGATTTCCCTCTCCAAGTGTTGAACTAATCTTGAAACTAGGATCCTGATTCGTAGGGGTAGTTTTCTTTAGTATACCATGTCCATCATAAACCCGAGGAATACTTGGCCACATATTCTTGCCACTCGTGGGAGCGAGTGATGTTTGCGGTACGCTTTAGAAAACTACTATGGAAGAACGAAGATTGGCCTTATCGCCGGGGTTATGGGGCGTGTCGGTCGAATGCTACATATCGAGATATAATCGTGTTGATGATTGTTGCATGGATGCAACCAGTGGTCGTGTGTTGCCGACCCAAAAATGTAGCCGTGGCTTTAGAATGTGTAGCAAACACATTCCTGTCCTCGTTCTCTCGCATCATTGGCTAGTACGGTCTACTAGCCCGGGTCTGCAAGGATGATGTAATAATGAAAATAATAATGGCCAATCGATGTAACCGTGAGGACCGTGAGAATCATGTGATTCCGAATAATGATCAATCAATGTAATCGTGTGAACCGTCGGAAGCAAGAGATTCCATAATGTTTCCTGTTCCCTCTCCTGCTTTGTGGTTATGGAGAGTTCCTGCATCTTTCCATCGTTTCAGTTCTTGTATATGCCTAGGAGAATTATTTATGATTATGCTTGCTGAGCTGTAATCTCACTCTTGCTGTTTGTTATTTTTCTTTCAGATGAGAACACTTAGCCTTCGCCAGATAGTTAGAGCAAGGAGAGGCTTGCTTGAAGAGGTTGGCTGGATGTTGAGTGCGCAAGGGATTTAGCCAAAGTGTTGTATCGGATTGTAGACAGCCACTCAGGGTTGGATATGGCTTATTGTTGTTATTTTATAGTTTTGTTATGCTTCCGCAGATTATGATGTTATAGTATGCTTCCGCATCTGTATTGATATTTTGAGTTTTGTGTTATTTTTAGATGGCATCTCTCTAGATCTAATACGGTAGAGTTAGAGTACTATATTGGAGCCATGGATGATATGGCAGTTGTTGTGATCCTGTGTGGTGTGTTGTAGGCTTTGTGTTAAGCCTTTTGTTAGATGTGTGCTTGTGTATGATCTATTTAACAGGTTGTACCGTTGGTTTTTCGTCCAGTTGCAGAGGAAATTCTGCCAAAATTTTTGTAGAGTCTATAGGTTAATTATGGGATTAGTTTGTGTTGTCTCTGGCGGAGGTTATTTAGTGAAAAAATAATCCGGTCCATCACAAGAGACCTAATGAATCTAGTAGAGATCTCTAGGTTTTAGCAGGCATTCTTGTTAGATTTGAGGACTAGCCAACCTATCGTGAGCTTGTCTCCCAAGTGGACCTTGGGTTCCATCTTAGCATTTTGGACTCTTATAATTTGAAGAGCATTGTTGTGGATTTGAAATTTTATAAAGACTCTAAAATTTTACATTATGCTTTTCAAAAGCCTTAATTTTCTAAACAATTTTATGAGAATATTGAAATTGCAATATGGCAATTATGAATCTAAAAATTTTTTTACGCGTGAAAATTTTAAGATAGACAAATTTTATGGAGGAAATTGTATGAGATGGCTAGAAGAAAATGTACATTTTATTGGTGTTTCTTCAAATCATGTACGGTATAAATATAGCAAGACCTAAATAGAAATATCATGAGACCAAGGAAGAAACTTGATATAGACAAACGTGGATAATGATGATGAGTTTACAGTTATCATATCATAAATGCTATGCTAGTTTTTTTATCTCAGATTTATCTCCATGCACTGATTGTAACCGGGGAAACTTAAAATGCACTGATTATTTCAGAGTACTTTTGATAAAATCTATTTTAGTGAGAGTAAAGTATTATTGTGTCTTAAAATTTAAGAGCTTAACTTCTTAGGCACTTATAACTGGATAAGAATATAAGACGATAAAATTATCTAATCCTCTGAACTCCTAATGATGTTTAAGTCGTGATTTATTTTTTAAATTTTGACATGATATTATCCCTCACCAAAGACATATATCCGTTTACTCAAGGTAAGAAAACCAGATTAGAGACATTGTTCAAACAGGCAGGTAATAAATGTCGAGTCTGCTTTGCTAGGAGTACCTCCAACCATGTGAAACGATAAAAGCCTGAGCTACTAAAACAGGCGCCGCATTTACAAACTGTACATCAGTTAAGCTGCAGCAGGGCGGTCCTGACAGAAAACCTCCCATGAATGGCAAATTCAAGTACTTAAAACAAGCAACAGTAGTTTATCGGCGCCCCCAGCCAGAAGTGATTTGCCCCTGGTAATACGATCACTTACAAGCAATTAAGGATCTCCGTAAGTTTATAAGATGCAGCCATGCCGCTACATATTGCACCTTCAACGGTAGGACTAACGCAGAAATCACCGCAAATGGCTACTCTCTTCTTTCTGTCCCAGAGGCACTTTTCCTCTCTGGCTATGCTCGCCGCTGGAAAAGCACTTCCCCTGAAGGAAGGCAAATTAAAATGATTATGGCACCAAAACTAGATGGACAGCAAATAAAATAGATCAAAAAATATCATTCTTTTAATTCCCAGGGGGTAAATGAGCTACCAATGCAATTTAGAGAAGAGAATCACTCTTTCATCTTCCAACAATTGGTGCATTCCAGTACATGTATTTAAAAACAATCGACTTATCACAGGCAGAATGTGGATGTAGACAAAAATATCCCGTCAGTGGTGGTCAAGCAAAACCAAAATAACCGAGCTGTTTTACTTCCTTTTTTCTTATGCACAAAGTTGGCTGGATCACAGGTTTCACACTACAGCAATAGAAAGGCAATTAGTGTCATCACCACAATAATTGCATACATTATTTATTTGTTGGTATCATTTTACTCTCGTCTTTTTCACCCACCTTGGAAGGTTGACATAAGCAATGGCCAATTAACTCCAGCAACTGAAGAATGAAACTCATTTATACCCAGAGAACAGAAAAAAATTAGAAACAAACAGGAAGTACTTCTGAGACAGGACAGACTGACCATATAAGGGATAGTGGGACAGGAATTTGAAGAAAATCTTAAAACAACTATTTCCACTGGGGAATCAATCATTTTAAATGGAAAAAAGTTGCCCTCACGGCGGTTTTAGAAACATCATCTGCTCTCTCAACCAACTCCACCTCTATCTGTAACATTTAGCAAAAGAATTGAAGGCTTTTAACTCCCCTCCTCCCCTTCTCCCCCTTCCCCCAAAAGAAAGAAAAGAAAAGTGTAACAGGAAAAAGAAAACCCATCTATCTACATCTCTACTTAGGTAAGCTCTCCTATCCAAACCAAAATAAACTCTCTCTTGAGATCTTAACTATCTCACATTCTATGGGGCAAAATCTATATGATCTACAATTGAAGTACCTGATCCCATTGTGGTCTTGTATGTTTGTATGTATATAAGGTCTTCTCCATTCTTTCAATTCACAAGAATGGTTAGTAATCCTAATTGCATTTACTTCTCTGGATTATCTCTAGATGAATAAATCAACATCTGTTTCAATTTGGGAACATTATGGAGATATTTTGCATGTTTAAGGCCTATTGTAAAAAATGATACTGGGGAGTATTACCTCTATACAGAGTTTGATATAGACTAAACTGAACTGCATTAATCTTTTCAGTGTAATCATTTGCTATTTCTATAACTGGAGGTGTCCTAAATATTTGAGCATAAAAATTTCCTGCATATTTGTGCATGAAATTGTCATTTCAAAACCATTGTGGGAAAAATGGAGACTGAATTTGAGAGAGGAAAATGGACTCATGGAGGACTCCCATTAACCCACAAAGCAATAGGAAGCATTTAGACATGCCTGCTCAACCAATTCTTCTTTTTTCGAGTCTCATTTCAGACTTCATTACTCTTAGTGTGAAACCCAAGGAAAAGGGCAATTGGCCACTATAGGTCTATCTAACCATATTCTTTCTTCTAATACTAATAGTTTGGCGTAGTAGAGTATGTTCTGAGAGAAGTTCTAGAGTAAGATGCTCTAGGAAAGCAATAAACTTCATCTTAAGCACTAAGGACTGGCTAATAATTAATACAAGTAATTTAATCGCTAATTATTATTTTAGCATTCTACAACATGAAGAAAATAACAACCGGCAAATAGGTAATAACATAAATAACAAAATGCAATTCAATAAATTTCCTAGTCGTTAAACATTCATGGAGAAAAGGAACTGTTGTATGATCGAAGTGGGAAGAGAAGGGAGAGAAGGGAATAGACAGAAATGAGAAGGGGAATAGGAGAAACATAAACTTGAGGGAGAAGAGTCAAGGGGGAGGAGGATACACAGTATTGTAAATAATAAATAAATTCCTCAATTCTTTGATAAACTTACATAGACACCACTTCTAATCCTGGTAGGAGGCATAATCCCACAACAATCACAAATATATCTCATAAAATTTGTCACCTAAGAACATAAAAATATCCCAAAATTAAAAGACTACAACAACTATAAAATTACTACATTGTTTTATGAACAAGACTTCGAGAACACATCTAACTTCTTGACTCAACCTTCCATGATTGTTGCCTGTTAGAACAACTGAAGAGCAATAGTACTTACGCTTATAGCACAGCCACATAACAGAAAAAGGACAGAAATGGAAACCACATTCACTTAAGAATAAAATAGGCCGGAACATCTTGAGGCACAGAAAATCTTCATTCAAGCCTTGGCTGGACCTTCTCATAACAATGCAATCCAAATTATTGGTGAGCTGAGAGGGAAGGCTATCACTATCTTAGTTGATAGTGGAAGTATTCAAAACTTCATCAGTCCTCAATGGAGTGAAGAAAGCCATTTGTGTTCTATCAAACACTCTAAATGTCGCAGTTGCTAATGGCATTAAAGTAACACCAAGATGAAGTGTTGCAATTTCACATGAAAAATGCAGTGCCATCTGTTTACTGCAGATTTGAGACTGATTGAATTGGGAAGCTATTATATGGTGTTAGGAGTAGACTGGATTGAATCATATAGCCCAATACTCTTTAATTTTCATAATCTAAAACTCGGTTTCATGAAGGAGAGGAAGCCAAATGAGCTGGAAGGAGCCACCATACAAGCTTCCTTACTATGTTATCTGCAAGAAAAATGAGCAAATGGATCAGAATGGGAGAAGGATTCATCGGTCAGCTTTAAGCAGCTCCAATCAACCAAGAAAATGACCTCCACAAAGAAGCCATGATCACAGAATTTCTTTCATCTCAACTCTCAATGGGTAAACCTCAGACATTATAGATACAACCACTCAGAAAAAAAGAAAAAGCGAAACAGGTTGCAAAGATGATCCATCATCAATCATACAGCCTAGTTGCCTCTCCTTCCATGTAATAAAGGACGGCATCACATGGAGACTTTATATTATTTACAAAGAGCTTAACTCTATTACCACCAAAGATAAAATTTCCAATTCCCATCACGATGAATTGTTATATGAACATCATGGAGCTACCCTTCTCTCCAAATTAGGTCCAAAGTCTGAATATCATCAAATTGGAATGTAGGATCTTGATATCTTGAAAATTGCTCAGAGGACACATCATGGGCACTATGAATTCAAGGTAATGCCATTTGGCCTCATCAATTCTCTTGCCACCTTCCAAGCCACAATGAAGAACATTTTTAAAGCTTACCTCAGAAATTTGTAACTAGTTTTCTTCGATGACATCCTGATTTAAAGCTCTACGTTAGATGACCACATCAAGCATCTAAGACTCGTGTTCCTCTTACTCAGAAAGCATACTCTCTTTGCTTAAATATCAAAGTGTTCTCTTGGTCAATCACAAATAGAGTACCAAGTCACATCATCTCTATTAATGGAGTGGTGACAGAACCTTCACAGATTGCGGCCATGTTTTCATGGCCAATCCCCAACAATCTACAATCCTTGAGAGGATTTCTTGGATTGACAAGATACTACAGAGAACTTATAGCATGAAGAAAAATGTCTGTCATCAAAGTAATGAAGAGGGAGCATTCCAAGCTTCCAACATTGAAAAGTAGCTATCACCCTAGCACCAACACTAGTATTGCCTGATTTCTCACAGTTTTTTTTTTTTTAATAGAAACAGATGCTTCAAAAAAAGAAATGTGAGTAGTGCTAATGCAACAAGGGAAGCCTTCCTCAGCAAGGGTTTTGGTCAGTCAAAGAGAGGTTTGTCCTCTATGAAAAGGAATTGTTGGCTATCATTATGGCAGTATCATCAGAGCCGCAAGTACTTATTAGAACAAAGAACTACCTCTTTTATGCTCAACTATGTAATTCAGTACAAGAAATGGAAAGAGATGTAGTGGCATATGCATTATCCAGGAGACAAGTAGAAGAAGAAGCTAATTGTTCTTCTATTTCAACCATTGACCCTTCCAGGCTTTCTATGGCTTTACTCCTCTACAAATGTACTTTTTTAAGTTAAGAATGGGTAGTGGCTTTTATTGATGAATCGGTGCAAGGGAGGTTGGCAATGAGTATTTCCTCAAGGAGAAGCTGGCCCTAGCTCAAAACCAGATGAAGGTCTATGCAGATTGAAGTATAACAGAAAGGCAACTTGCCACAGATATATGGACAAACACCCATAGCTTACAGCAAAAAATCTGAAGTTAGCTTCCAAATACTGTGGACCCTTTTCCAATTGAGGCCAATGTAGGGAAGTAGCTTACAAACCAAGGGTACCTGTGGAATCCAAAATTCATCCTGTAATCCATATACACTCTTAGAGAAGCAGATTGGAGGGCAACAAGTGGTGCGGCCCACTTTACCTACTGTGTATGAAGAAGTTGAGGTAGTAATAGATCATCAGACAGTAGTAAAGACCCAAAAAAGAAATAAATATGAAGCATCTCTTGATGCAATGGACAAACCCGTCGTAGGAAGATGCCACCGGGAAGATGAAGAATTTATAAAGGTCCAGTTTTGAATATTTACCCATGATGACAAGGATAATGGGTATTTTCACGAAGCAGCAGGACCAATAAAAAGGAAAAACCTATCAATCATAGCAGTAGTAGCACCAGTGAAGACAGAAGCCCATGTATCAACAAATTTACAGCTCAAATGATAACAGAATAAAGGCATAACCATCTTCCTTACATCTGCAGTCCAAGTAGCATCCTGCATCAGCAAAACGGATGAAATCCAGATCAGCAATCCTATACTTCAATTCAGTTACCAAGAAGAGATAGCAGATTCTTCTACTGAATTCGCATTTTTTGTACTTTAATTCTGTTTCTTTCACTTCTGTTTCAGTCTTGTTTATACTTGTAGGCAAACATTACAAATAGAGGCCATATATACCAAGAGAAAGGATGTGAATGAAATGTATTCTGAATTCCCTCTCAAATTCAAACTCATCTTTTCCTCTCAGTCTATCTGATTCACAATCCCTTCTTCTCTCTTACTTCCATCTCTTATCCCTTAATAATCGAGCGAGCAATTCCATCCACTTCATTACAACTGATATGTGGCAATAAGGCGCCTGGTCCCAAAAGTGCAACTCTAGCATTTTTTGAACAGAAACAGAGATGTTGTATTTGGGTTTCTAAAGGAATTCAAGATTCCTGGAGATCTACACTTCCATGAATGCTGCTTTGACCCCTTAAATTCCCAAGAAGTGGAACGGTACAAGTCCAGAAGAACTGAACTTGATATATCACTAAGAATAGTGAGGCTTTGGAAATCATACAAGTTCTAGGAAGCCCCAGGTTGTTAAGCAGGAGGTTGAACCACTGAAACTTGTAGTACTTGCCATCGTTTGAGGAACATAGATCGTTAATATTTCATCAAACTGTGAAGAACATTTAATTCCTCAAAATGTTTTAGAGACCAGCACATTCATCCCCCATCCCCAACCATCAGTTTGAGGAATTATGACATATCCTGGGAATACCTTTCAACAGGTCATGAAACATCTGGTGAGCCAATAAGTGGATTGTACCTGTGACAACATTTTATCAAGCCTGTAGCTAAGCCAATTAGTATTTGCCGATAGGGCCAGTACTACATGAACAAGTGCACTTCTGGGAATGAAATAACAGTTAGTAGTTGAGCAACAGGCAACAGTTTAACACTAACCATCGATGAGCTTTCATGAAATAAGGCTGAGAAGTGCAAAGTCCTGTGCGTTGAAACTCCTGCAGGAGTTCTTCAGCCACTTTTGTCAATGTTGCATTCGAAGGCTTTTTAAGTCCAAATTGAGAAATCACTTTGTTAGCATATTTCTCTGTGGAATGCAAGACCCAACATTCACTGTGAATAAAAGAGCCCAAGTAGTGCATTTTAGAAAGTTGAGAAAGTGCAAGAGATGAAAATAACTATAAACCTACAATCACAAACCTTTTGTCAGAACGCTTAGGTTTACTGCTGTCACAAAAAGCTGAGCTTAAAACTTCAGAATTGGTGAATGAGAAGCCTTTTACAGGGATCTGAACTAGTTATTAAAACAAAGGTACAAAATCTTATCAGGAAACATAGATCAACCCAGTGCTAACCAGAAATAAAAAAATAAGGATGAATCATAGGAGAAAACACAAGCAAAACAGATGTCTTTTTGTTGGGCAAAACTGCCTATTTAAATATAAAGAATCAAGAATATAGAATATTTCTTTTTGTTGAACTGACAATGTTTCCTTTTGTTGAACTGAAAGAACACCCAGGAGCCATATGGTCGCATATGTATATACTTCTCCTTTTTTGAGGAAGGGAGGGGGGGAGGTAAAGTCTTATTGCTAAATGGCATAAAAGCATATACAATCTCCATGATTAACTCAGAGTTAAGAAACAATGAAAATCAGAGCAAAGCAAAATCTCCATGATTAATTCACAGTTAAGAAACAATGAAAATCAGAGCAAAGCAAACTTCGCTAAGACAGTGTTGCATCCATTCAGGGAAAAGGGACTTGATTTACAGTTGACATTCCCAATATTCTCTCTAATCCATCACTATCTCTGATGAAAGTGCCATTATCCTTCGCTTTCTATGGCCATATACTATAAGCTACAGAAGCATGCAAGACTCTTCTAACATAGCCACATAACTCTACCCTGTTACTGTTTTCTGAAACCAATTATTCCATATATCACAATATGCTGCGGCACCTCTGAGCTTCAGCTTTTCCAACATCAGCATTAAAACAGCTTTTGGGAACTCAAATTTAAAGAAATGTGGTTGCTAGTTTCAGTAGCACCACAACTTGATACTCTTATAGACATGTAGTTTATATTTCCATTTTCAATTTTCATGACATCCTTTGTCCCAATCATATTCTTGGAGATAAGTCAAAAAAAAAAAAAAATGTCTAGGCATGGTCTTCTTGTCCCAAACCATTTTTGTCCTGCTAAATCTGCTTACATCTTCTGGGTTGGGATCCCTCAACTCTTTAGGGAAATCCATGCAAATGTGGTCCGAGATATATGCTTTTCAGAGACTTAATATCACCTGTACTTTGCTAACAGCAGCCATCCTTAGGTACAACATTGCCTCACAAATAAACCTTCAGTAAATTTTTCTGCATCCAAGAATTCTGAACCACAGGCCCTACCCCAAAAAGGCTTGCTTCTACAGGTAACAACTGAGCACCATTTATCCCATAATCTATCTTCCTTATTAGCCAGAGCTCATATTTTCTAGAATAAAATGCTACAGTTCCATTGATGAAGATCCCTAACACCATCCCCTCCTAGCTGTTTGCCTTAGGAACCACCTTCCATGCAATCAAATCCCCTCCTCCACTCATAGCAGTCTCAGACTAAGGAAATAAAGATATTATTGTGATATAATTAGAAAAAATCTTATCACTATATTGACTTAGAATATGATAAAGATAAGATATTTGACATCTAGATTTACGACAACAGATTTAAGATATTTGATATTTACATTCTGAATTTGATGCTCTCTAGTTTAGCCTAAATAAAGGTTCTATGTTGTATGTAATTCAGCAAATTTCAGATAAAATATTTACATTTATATTTTAACATAGACCAAATAAGTTTTGCTCACAAACACAGCTTCTATTTCATTCACCACATACTTGGACAGTAAGAAGATCTGTTAACAATATACAAACAAAATGTGTATTTTGGTCTCAATGCCTCTCAATCGAGAGTTTTCCTCCATTAAATAAGAAAAAAAGTTCTTTAATTACATTCTAACCTTTCTTAATTATGTACCAATTATAATCTAACAAATCTTGTAATAATAGCTCCAAATAAAATCATCCTTAATTACAAATGAGCAATATATGCTAAATAGGGAAACTAATATTACAAGATATTATGTACAACTTAACAATGGCTGAAATCCACCCTCAAATTGTTGATGGTTGATCAAGAAGCATAAATTTGTCAGAGAATAGATGTGATTGTCATGGTAAGTCTTGGTCAACACATTAGCGTTTAACAAAAATGATTTGAAGAGTAATCACAACTGATCAAATGCTTTACGAATGAAATGACAATCAACCTTAATATATTTTGTGTGATCATAAAAAACCGGATTGAGGCAATTTGAATATGACAAGTATTATCAGCATGGAGCGAAGTACAATAGAGTTGTGGAATACCAAATTTGCCTAATAGAACCCTAAGCCACACTATCCTAGCGCAAGCCGAAGTCATAACATGATACTCAAACTCGTTGAAGGACATCGAGACGCATTTTTGCTTCTTACTCTTCCAATAATTAAGTAAATTACCAAGAAATATGCATAACCAGTAATCAAATGAGTATCTGCATAGTTAACCTAATCAACACTACTAAGTCCATCAATTATAGAATGAACACTATAAAGAAATACAACTCTCGACTAGAAGTACCCTGTTGACAACAAACAATATGGCCCACTTCATAGGTGTGAGTGTTGCGGTTATTGTGTAAGCTGGTTAACATGCTGAATTGCAAAAGAAATATCTAACTTAATAATTGTCAAATAATTCAAACTATCGATTAGCTACCAATATATATATAATTGATAGAAATATCAACTAATATGTATTACTATTGAGACCCCCAATGCTGATATTTTTCGATAATGTGACAATATTATGATACATTTTTTTATTAGTTGATATTATCAATATATCGGTCAATAAGTGGATAATATATCGGCCGATATATTGTCTGATACTATCCTATCAGTTTAAGATTTTTAATTTTTGTTTTATCAGATATATTGATATCGATACATATTATCTAATATAGCGAATACCAATATGACCGTGACCGATATTGATACTGATATTTTCATTTGTTATTATATATGGATCAATCAGTAATTTTTCATCTTTTTGGATCTAGTTAAGCACAACCATTTGTAAACACTTAATCTGTTATCAATAAGGTATGGTGAGGGATACCTGATTAGGCTCTTGACCTCTTGATTTCCGAGAGACTTGATTGTCCGAACTTTAAATACCTCCTTAGGTGTAATGATAAACTTTCCTAACTGAAAGCCAGCAAAAGTAATAACCACTTTTCTATACTTGTGCTAATGCAAAATTGTGCCTGTGGAAGTATAAAGAACCTCACGACCAAAAAAATACTATAACAAACCAATATCTTTCATATGAAAGGAAGTTTTGAGGTGTCGTTGCATCTCCTTAGTCAACTAAGGATCATATCCAGTTAGGATAATATTATTAACATATACAAGAAGTTGAACAATCCAAACAGTTATCATTCTGAGAAAAAGAGACAAATCATATTGGCGTTAAGTAAATCTAAAATTGAGAAGAGTAGTGCAAGATTTCTAAAACCATGCACGTGGTGCCTATTTTAGCCTATATAGAGATTGCTTCAACCTAAAAACCTCAAAGGTGAAGCTAGTGAACATGCTGCGAGAAGGAGCCATATAGATTTCTTCCTTAATCTCTCCATGTAGAAATGTATTTTTTATATTCATTCGTCAAAGAGACCAACCTTTCATGGCTGCAATTGTAATAATAGTTAGCATGTTAGTCATTTTGGCTACAAAAACAAAAGTCTCATCGTAGTCAAGTCTATATTCCTGCTAGTTCCAAAGAGCCACTAAACTTTCCTTATACAATTCTTTAGTACCATCATATAGTAGTTTGACAATATAAACTTATTTGCATCCAATAAGCCTTATCATATCAAGAAAAGGTGCTATATCTCAGGCATGATTTTCTGAAGACTGAATCCCTTTTGCATAACTTGTTGCCAACATGCTTGAGTAGATGCTTGAGAGTATGACAAAGCCTCGGTAATAGTATTTAGCATTGCCTAAAGAATGATATGAGAGAATCCTTACCTATCGAATGGTTGAGTGATTTAACTGTCAAGGTTCTGTTACGACAAAATTAGAGGAAGGGAAATTGTTAGGAAGAGATAACACGCGACGTCTCTAATACACAATCCCTAGTTTAAATTGTTCAATAGTAGATATGTCAGCAAAAGAAAAAAGACAAACTAAAGTGGAATCAAGGAAAACACCCATATTGGAAGAAATATTGGTTTTTAAAAAAATACCATATGACTAGAATATGGAGTTTGCTAGTATCGGCATGATAACACCAAAACCATTCAAGAACACTACTAGACCTCTAAAAACACATCTTATAGCTTAAGCTTTAAGCTTGTGAACGTGGGTGAATGAACAAAACATAGACAACCAAATGATAAAGAGAATGACAATTAGAAGTAACTCCAAACAAACAAGAATGAAGTCATAATCTAAGATTTGTGAAGGCAAGCAATTAATTAAATTTAACAAATGTAGACAAAGCTTCAACCCAATATTTATTAGGCATAGAACATTCGATTAATAAGATACAAACATCCAAAAGATGACGATCCTTATGTTCTGCTACCCCACATTGGGAAATAATACTCTGTGTTTAGACAAGCTTTAAAGCCATTCAACATGTACCTTCTCCATAGTATAAGTTTAAGAGCTTAATACATGTGAAACATTATGCCTTGGCAAGAGAAATGAAGACTTAAAAATAGAAAACACTTAAAGTTTTTAAACAAAGAAAGTATACCAAGTAAAACGACTATAGTCCTCAATGAACATAACAAAATACTTGTACTGAGCATGCAAAGTGATTGGACTCATTGGTATGAATAGTCCCAAAACTTGTAGAAGCATGATCACCATGCAAAGAAAGGTTAAAGCTTTGCTTTTACTAAGTTTATAAGAAGCACAATCAGATTATATATTAAGATACAAAAACGAAGCCTTATTGCATAAGTAATATATTTCATAAAACAAGTCAAAATGAAAGAATTACGGTGGCCAAATTTCTATGCCAAGTGGTACTATAATCAGTATAAGTAGCACACAATAAAGGAACAATACTAGGAATAGAAAACTAGAGAGGAAATACACATCTCACTTTAGGCCCATCCACAATCACATTTCCCAATGCTTGATCCTACAGGAGACAACCTTTGCAATTAAAGTGGAATTCATAATTATTATTAGCTAATTGTCTAATAAAAATCAAACTTGTAGATAATTCTGGTGATACAAATACACTATTTAAAAAAGAGCTAGATTTCTAGCCGTAGTAGTTAGAAGAGAACTATCATTCACAATACGAATATGTTGCTCATTATTATCCTTACAAACATTATGTAAGGATCCCGTACTACGAGTCATATAATTCAATGTAGCAAAGTTGACCAACAAATGAAAAGTGAGCAATTTTCACTCGCCTTGTAGGCCTAAGGCAGAGAAAGCAGAAATTATCATTTATTGTACGTTATAACATTTTAGGTGTGAGAGAAGGTGAATGAGTGCTTACAGATAGCTGATCGTTGGTAGAGAACTATTTGATAGCAGCTGAAGTGGGTTGGTTATGAATGTGAGAACCACGAGCCTATTGATTCTAAGATTGTATGCAGCAATCCATAATGATGTGCCCCACTTTTTTGCAATAATTGCAAAATTTCTTATTGCAATTCTTTGCAACATGCCAAACTCCTTACAACTATAACACAAGTCTAAGACTTGAAATTACCCTTTCCACAAGCAACATATGCCACATTAGCCATCTCAAAAGTTACAGTCCTTTGTGTCGACTAAAAAGTGTGGTTAGACGTTACTCTTCTCAAAGAAATTCATCAACCATATATCCAAGGTTAGGACAAGATCATGATTTAGTAATTTAGCTCATGCAGTGTCAAGTTTTGGTCTCATTTTAATCATAACTAATCTCTAAGTCTCTCAACAAGAACATTTTTAAGTGCCACAAGTATTACCTTAGGAACCTTAGAATGAAATATTCCAATATATTCGTTCTACAAATTTAGAAACCCACTAGAAAATTATTCTATAGAGAGATTACTTTATTTGTAGTTAGTAATTTCTAATTATAATTGGAATTACAAGGCAATATTATCATGGCCATAAATAGGCCTAAGATAATGTTAGATTTCCATAGCGGTACCTAAGGATCGAAGATTATTTACCACATTTGGTTCAATTGAATCTAGTAAGCAAAACAAAATGCGACCATCCTTGCTCTACCATTACGCATACTTGGTTGACCCGGTAGAGGCATTATATGATCCATCTAAATTCCTTCAAAGTTCTATAACATATTTTAAATTGAACTTCCCATGTGGAAGAATTCTTTTCAATAAAATAAATAAGAGAGTCTTCACCTAACATTATAGAGAGAATAGAGCTGAACTTGCCAACAAAAAAAAAAAAATAGCACAATAAGATGATACAAGTCACGTGCACCATGCTCATAGCACCAAATGCTCCCATACATAAATCCCTTTACCACCACAAATATAGATCAACAGCAAGCAATCGTTCCCAAAGGATTTTCAGATGGGAATAATTGCCTAATTCAATGCACAAAGAGACATTTTCAGAGGTTAAAGTTGACAAGCTTGATCTTCAGATCTATTAAAGATAGGAACACCTCACACTACCAAATCATTCTAGGTCCATACTTCAAAGATTGTCCAGCACTCACAAAGCAGGGAAATTCTCACTCAATTGAAGCACACAGAAATAGTATCCTACTAAGCATAGAGAAACTGAAGCAGACAGAAATTGAAGGCTGCAAAATCGAGAGAAATCGAAGCAAATAAAAATTGATTAAGAAATGAAAGGGAGAGTTGGGTAGAGAACTGCAAAATTGAACCAAAATTGAAACTAACAGACTCAACAAACAATTACAACAAAAAATGAAGTTGTTGTAGTCATGTACATAAGAGAGATCTCATATAAACTTTCTGTGCAGCTCTTCTAGATCCTTTTTCAACCATTGTGATTTCTTCTCAATCTTGTACATTTTGCATCACCCTTACCTCCCAAGCCCACATTTTCTGCACAACAGCTTCAAAAGATGGGGAGCTATCCACATACTATATCTTGAAGTTGGGGGTTGTTTATGGTCCAAGTGCACCTTTGCTCCAATCATTAGTTTTAAGGCTATTTGTGCAACCATCTTCATGATCGTTTTGTGATAGAAATAGAAGCGCTTACTTTGTCCATTCATTGAAAAGGAATAAAATAACTCCAAAATGTTCTCGTGATTTGGTTTTTCTTAATAGAAATATTCACCTACTTTCAATGATAAGTTTGTTTAATTTTGTGATTGATATTTTTAAAAGTCTAAGTCTAATCAATCAACTAATCTACTCGTATAGTGCTAGTAGTATAGTAGTTGTGTGGTAGTTGAGACTCCAACCCTCTTTGTTAAAGTTATGGAATACCACTTGGTATGCCACGGGCATTCTTTTCAAACTTGTATGAGAGTACACTTCACACCACACAAATCAGTATCGGTGTCGTGTCTGTGTCCCATGCCTATGTCCATGCTTCATAGCTGGTAATTATGCAAGGCCTAATATCGCAATCCTCAAATCCTCCCTTTTCTTCATGCTTTATAATAGCAGTGAAGAGTAATATATTCATCCATTACAAGTCAAGAGCCATCACATTTTCCGGCTTAATCATCCAAATCTCTCCATAGAGCTACTCACCGACCTGGTGTACAAAACTGCAACAGTTGCAACTAAATCTGCCACCAACACTCTCAACCTTGCAAGGCATGGCTTGGACTGATCCACTTAGATATGAGAATGAAACATTTAACCATGTGCGATCCCAAATCACCCAAATCCTTCAATCCTATAAAATAATATCTATTGAGACATCCCAATTTCTTAGCACAATTATCAACTATCTTAAATTTCAGAGCCTTAACTCTGGTTTCCAGTGCAACAAGCAATTTAATCATGGAAATTAAGTGCTTTACTTCCCTTTTCTTAAGAGGCTTATTCAAGGCTCTTGCATTCCAAACCCCTAAGTCCATCAAAAGGTGTTATGGGTTGAAGAATCATCCAGCAATCAGCGTTATCAGCAAAGATGCCATGTCTGGGCCGAAGGAAGAGTCTGAGCCGTAGTAGCAGAATTTCACTTGCAACCTTTGAGTCAGCTTGACCCCCCCTTTTCCTTTGAGTTGCTCTGTTGTTCATATTCCTTTTATTACCTTTTTTCTGCTTGGTGAATTTTCTTAGGCATCTATCTCTGCTCAGTTGTAGGCTTGCCTCATGCATTGCATCCGAAACTGATCCCATTTACAGCATGTTGCACAGTGCTTAGAAATCCATTCATACAACACTTTTTGTGACGACCCGAGTTCCGGAATATGATAATTGGAAGATAGATAAATTAAAATAGGTGAATTGTGTTCAAAAGGTACGGGAGAAATGGATGGGAAAGCTCAAAGAATCGGAATAGTAAATCGGAAACCGAAATTGCAAGCGGTGAAATGTTAATTCGTAGACGAGATTTCGGGTTTTTAAATTGTGATAATCATGACTTATTAAGGTTATATAATAAAAAATAAGGTCCAAGGATGTGAAAGATTGGGTTA
>JAOVVI020004063.1:0-18163 GCA_028571085.2 Nepenthes alata | reverse complement strand
ACGTTAAATCTGGTGTATTCTCTCGGTTTTTATTTTTCCTTGTTGGCTGTCTGTCCGAGTGCTCTCCCTCCGTCCGAGTACCTTGTTCTCTCGGTCGTTGCGCTCATGAGCATTCCGTCCGAGCGCCCCTGTTGCCCCAACATGCAGGTGTATTGGGTGTACATACACCCAGTCGTATGTGCGTGTGTATATATATATATATGCGTGTGTGTGTATAATTGTATATAAGGGTGTGTGTATATATATATTTATTTATTTATTTATATTTATATATATATACATATATAATTTTATATGCATATATGTATTTGTATATATGTTTGAAAGTAAGTAATATATATATATATATATATATGAAATTGATAATTGATTGAGGAAGAAAGTTATCGGCAATTATTATTTCAATTTGGCAATTACGGAAGGAGTTGGGACACTTGGGTAAGTCAGGTAACCGGGAGTTGTTCAGTAGCGACGAAATAAAAGAAATATTCTATGGCCTTAGAAATAAGGTTAAATACACTTGGAAGATCAATGATAATCGAATCAGACATTTAAAAGGGACGGAAAAATATTCAGAGTTATGGGACTTTTTCCCTATTCTAGTGGTGATCAATTTTACGTTGGCTTTGACTGCATGCGTAGATTTTCTTGGCACTCTATGGATAAGTAAAGGAGAGTGTACAAATACTCTACGGTATCCGGACTAATGAGAGTTCGTGGGACTTTTGAATAGTCTATACTTTTTCAATACCGATTCCATTCCAGAGGTAGAAGT
Source organism: Nepenthes alata (assembly GCA_028571085.2). Classification (NCBI taxonomy): domain Eukaryota; kingdom Viridiplantae; phylum Streptophyta; class Magnoliopsida; order Caryophyllales; family Nepenthaceae; genus Nepenthes; species Nepenthes alata. The sequence continues at coordinate 17,388 of JAOVVI020004063.1, read as the reverse complement.
TGTTGATATTGAGGATGGATGCTTATAACCTAGTGATCATCGTAGATGATGATATCTGGGATATTATTTGACGATCGGTATCACGGATGGTATCGGCATACAGCTTCCGAGATGACTGCAGGGGTAGTTGGATATCATGGATAGCCTTGTTGTATTATCCAGCCGTTGGGGGCGTAAATACTTGGCATTTGGTTTCTATGGTAGAATAAGGTCCGGGGAGATTCTTGTTATCTCGTACAATCGTGACCTCAAACTGGGCGAATAATCAAATTCTTGTTACATTGTACAATTAGTCGAGGTCGTTGATATTGAGGAATGATGCTTATAATCATGTGACCATTATAGGAGATGATATCTCGGATATTATTTGGCGAGTGATATCATTGGTGGTATCAGCATGTTACGGGTGCAGCCTCTGAGAAGACTGTAGGGGTAGTTGGATACCATGAATAACCTTATTGCACTTACCCAGCTGTTGATGGCGTAAATACGTGGTCTTTGATTTACTATGGTAGAATAAGGTTCATGGTGATTTTTATTATCTCGTACAGTTGTGACCTCGTACTAAACTGATGATCGGATTCAGTGGAATCCACATTATATTCTAAATATCCAGTTGTTCATATAGCTTTCGGGTTTTAAATCTCGAACAGTAGTTGGTACATCACCTGTTATTATTAATTTATTTATTATTTTATCATCCGAGATGTTTTATTATACTTTTCTATTGTTGTTTATTTTATTCATTTGTTGGACATTCGGCTCACTCTTATATTTTATTGACTCCAGGGTAGATAGGTTGACATCGGGATAAAAGAGATCGCGTGTTATTATAAACTTCAGGTAGAAGTGATCCCAAAGGTTGAAGCTTTCAAGATAGAGATTTTAGATTTTTGTTGGTTACTGTTCGACTTTTATTAGATTTTCTTTATGAGAGTTGATAATTCAGATATTGATGTTATTTATTGAAGTTATTTGTTATTATTATGGATATTTATGTAATGATGCACTTATAATGATTATTGATAGTTTCTTAAATGATATTATTGAGTTCATCGATGACGTGTAATTGATGATTTTGAATAAGTGAAATTTTCACTGTAATGATCCGGGTCGGATTTGGGGATCCGAGCTCGGGTCATTACAGGCTGATTACTACCACCAGTGGATCTAACGATCCTAGAGACTCCCTCATGATGCTTGGTTTTCGCCCAATAGTATGGGGGATCCCTCCGTTGTAGACTCTCCTCCGGAATCCTACTGTCCAAACATTCTTCGAGCCTTAGACGACTCTAAGCGTGTGAGGCCTTTGGGGATTCAGTGTCACCCGGCCGCCTGGTCTTCTTAGATGGCTTCTTCTTTTTCTTGCCTCCTCTCATGGAGGTGAAGTAGTGACTGTTGCGGGTGTAACCCCCTACTTTGTATGTATTTTCCTAGTGGACCCAGAACATTTGAAACATTTGATTCATGCTACTCATTTGTTTCGTCAGGTTGTGAAAACATTGAGCGAGTACTCCGTTGACAATCCTATTGACTAGATTATCAGCTGAGTAGTCCTGGTCGGGTGTGGCTGCGTCTCTAATGGGACTGCTTGCTTGAGCTCTGGTGTTCACCATTCCGATGGGTGAAACTGATTGTGAAATTGAACATAAAAGTTATTGTGAGAAGTGGTAGACTTTTCATAAGCTTCTCATAGACGGCTCCAATGCTACATTTTCGATCCAAATTTTAAACAGATTCGGATCAATCGTTTATCTGAGCCGGCTTCATCTATTGAGTCTGGATCTTGCACACCCCAACTATGAACAAAAGGTCAGGTGATGGTGAAATATTATCCGACCGAAAATACTCCGACGCTCAAGTTAGTATACAGCCTTCGAAGTAAGAAGGAGGATGCAATGAGGTGCAATATGTATGCTAAGAGTGTTTGTTTCGTGGGGTGCTCTCATAGGCTGAGAGGCTTGGGTTACTTATGAGGAGCAAAATCTCTAAGTATTGTGTTCGCTAAGAACATACTAGTAGAGAGAGAGAGCTAGAATGTTGAAAGCGAGATGGCTTTTGTAAAAGAAGGCTTTTTGCAAGTAAGTGAGAGCATACCTTGAAGTGTGAACTCTATGGCCTTTTATAATCACTTCGCTGGATTGACTTCCTTGTGCAGAAAGGCTTAATACCTGCGCCTTATTGGGACTGTTGCCTTTTCTAGAGTGCTGCTTTTATGAATGTAACGGTCGTTGAATTGATTGCTTTCCTTCTGTGTTCTATAATTACTAGGGTTTTTAGCAGATAAGAAAAGGATTCTGGTGCCTTTCTTTAGGGATGCACATTAATTTTGAAAGCAATTGTTACAATGGAGGTTACCTTCTGTAGAGAGTGCGAAATCAATGGAGAAAATCGTTACTACACGAGGACAGACGCGTGAGCCAATCTAGGTTTGGGCCACATGAGACCTGATTTTCAGCCGGTCAACTAGTTATACTTCCGGTCAACTAGTCATACTTTCGGTCAACGAAAGTGTTGACCGTCTTAGGCCCAAGTAGGCAGTTCTACTCTTAGGTTTTGACTGGCTTGTTAGTCTTTCGTCCGATCAGCGATTGACGTTGACCGTCCAAGTGTACATAGGTTTGGGCCACATGAGACCTGATTTTCAGCCGATCAACTAGTCATACTTCCGGTTAACGGAAGTGTTGACCGTCTTGGGCCCAAGTAAGCAGTTCTACTCTTAGGTTTTGACTGGCTTGTTAGTCTTTCGTCCAATCAGCGATTGACGTTGACCGTCTAAATGTACATGGGTTATTGTGAATTTGGGTCATTCCTTTTTCTTTAGCCAGCCCAATACTGATGTACCCATCAGATGGTTACCGTGCAAGAAGAAGTAAGCGTAAGGTTGCCCCAAAATTGAAAAAACGTTAACCATTTCTGTTGATTATTATTGTTATTGGTCTTTTGTAGTAAAAATCAACAATTATAACTTACTGTGTCTAATTAATTATTAATTTACTAATAATTTAATTCTTTTGATTAAATTACTTCTAAAATAATTATGTAGGTATCATAAAAAATTATACAAATAAAATAACTAAATAAAAAACATTCAAGATGTTGCATTATTGTCTTATTATTTGTCCCTTGCTTCGCTTCTCCTCTCCTGCCCTTCTATCATGTAGCATAAAATCAAATTGAATAAAAATATAGTAAGAATTAAATTTAAAATACATTGATTTTTTATTTTTATTTTTAAAAAATATTATTAACTTTTATTTTAACAGTATTTTATTCTATCAAATTTGTTATATTTTGAATAGGATATTAATGTCCTTATCATCTAAAAAAACTTTTAACATGTAAAAAATTTAAATTTAAAAATAACTTTTGAGTTTTTGATAGGATGATTTGGATAATATTTATATATAATAAATTGAAACTAAAATAAAATCGAAAAAAAAATACAGTAAAATTTAGTTTTTTTACAGATAACTAAATAAATAACACTTTAAATTTATTTAAAATTTCAAAATTTTAAATTGTGATCGCAGGAATCCAAAATCTGACGCGAAAGTAGAAAATTGAAGCGCTGCAGCAGGAAGGAAAGGGTGAGTCGGGTCGATCCTCCAATCTTCCACTGTGCCTTCTAGCTTTGATCGAAGCCACTAGAGAGAGAAACGATGGTGGGAACGAACTTGAAGGTAGAAACGATGACTTTGATGGACAATAGGTCCGCCATTGAAGCTGAAATGAACAGTATTATCGAGCGTTTATGTCTTCCCGGCGGTCCCGGTCTCTCCGGAAACCTCCTCGACTCCGAGGTACTCACTTTCTTTCTTTCTCTCTGTTAATCGGACACATACAAATTTCCAATCTTATTTTTTCACATCGCTTTGATTTGATCCGATTGGAGAAGCAGATGGATTGAAGCGAACTATATTCATACCTTTCGGTCTTCTATTGCATATATGCTTAGAGTTCTTTTAGGATTCAATGGAACCTCGGAAAATTTGTGGAAGGAAGTGGAATTGTGGAAAAAAAAAAGGATGTATTTTAGAAGTATTTTATATTTACTTGGTACCTGGAATCGAATGCGTGAAATATGTATTTCACGCTGATTTTTTCCTCCTACGTTGGATTTTAAATTTTAATATTGTGGCTTCTGTAGGGTTTTCCTCTGGCAGATATTGATATTCCGGTTGTGCGAGCAGACAGGCGTCGATTAGCTGGTATCTATGAATTTTCGTAGTCGATTTCAGCTGTCATCAGTGATATTGTCTTTCGTTCTTTCTTCGAATTTATCGATTAAGTTGATTATAAGGAGACGTTTGTTGTGAATAAATCTATCAGTAAATCCTTGACTCTAGCAACCAATGTATTCTTTTTTTTTGGGGGGTACTTGCTGCTGGTTAAGCTGAATGAGTGTCTCTGTTATGTAATTTATCCCAGCTGGATGATGTTTTTCTCCTCAAGCTTCATGTATGTGTTTGGATTCTGAGGGCTGGTTCTCTTACATTGGTGTGGATGGAAAGGGGCTGATGGAGGTGAAGAGTAATGGCTTTGGGCATAGAAGTTAGAATTTTAACTGTTCAATTTCGTAAGGGAAAACACTAGTGGTTGAGTTTGATACTTCATCATGAAGGCCGAACTTCTATTGCCATGTGTCAGTTGAAGAAAAGTGTAGAGCCTACAGAATCAGACAGCTTCCAACCTTTCCGGTCTATTTGATCATAGGAAAGTTTGAAAGAAAGAAAAATAAAATTGATGGGAAATATTTTTTCATGTTTGGATTATATAAAAAATCACAAAAAATATGATAAAAAATATATATTAGAATATTCATATATATATGAAAAAAGTGTTTTTCCTTTCATTTTCTTTCATTTTTATTTTTTTTCTCATTGATTTTCTTTCATTCAGATTGTCCTACAACCAAACACACCCTTAATGAAATGGCGCTGAGCATTAGGAGAAATTGTTGGCAGGGGAAATGATGCCTTGTTGGGCACTGTTGATGAATCAACTGTTGCTTTTGAAGCCATAAACAATATTTTGGTAATAAAACAGATGTTGGTGATGGCAACTTATGTGGTGCATCTTGTAAATTAAATGAAAACAATGGCATTATTGATCATATAATTAAGAAAATATGTTATTTTAGCAATGTGATAGGATGCAGGGGCGACCTTCTTGGACAGTCAATTTGACATGGATTAATGAAATCATGCGTTATTGTTAAAGAATGGAACCCAAAGAAGTCAGTGCATGAAAAAATTCTGAATCTTGATTGAAATCCATACAATCTGGCCACACATATTGACTGCCCTTCGGACTGATACTGCTTAATTCAGATCAGAAGCTAGAATTTTCAACAATGTAATGAATTTGGATAATTGAGAGTGCTAACTGGACCAAAGTTTTGGCTAAAAACTGAAATTCATACCTGCTTAGAGTTAGTAGTTGAAAATTTATGACATGAAAATTCAAAGACAAGGAAACTAAAGATCATTGAGATTCTCATGGACCAGTTAAAGTCAAAATATGCAACCAAAAATCTTAGTTTCTCTGACACTTTTCTACCTTTCAGCCAGTGTAACTGCCACGAAATAGGTTAAATGATTATTTGTTTATTATGGTTGTTATTTTTGTTTTCTTTATACAGAGCTAAAGAATGACCACAAGGACCTTACAGAGAAGATAAATCAAAACATACAACTTCTTCATGCATCAAAGCGGGCTGGTAAATCTCCAACCTTCACAGATACAGGTAGGCGCCAGTACTCTCTGAGTTAGCAGTTATTCCCCATGATGGGCTTGCAGAAATTTTTGGATTTTCTTAAGCTATGCATTCTATTTAGCAGTGAATGTCTAAATGGGACTACTTTTTTTTGCACACCAGTTCTGTATATTGCTGCCTCTCCACATTAATGTGTCTGAGAGTTTTGTCTGTTTGGCCATGGATTATGTATTCTCATAGGTGCAGTTGGTTTCCAATTTAGAGACTCTTCTTTTTGGGTGCTGTTAGAGTCCTCATATACTTCCAACGATGAAGATTTTATCCTAATAACTCATACATCCAAGATTGTAAGATGGGTTAATATGTTTTAATATGTTGTCATAATCCTATCCATTCAAATTGTCAGAATAAAATGTTCAACGTTTGAGTCCGAGGGCAAATGGAAATGGAAGGACTGTATTTCAGGACTCCTTCCTTTCATATTCTTATTCTTCTGCATTCATTGTGATGTGTTTTTATGGATTTTTAGATCTGTTATGCTTTCTTGACAAGAGCTGGTGCTTTCTTATCAGAAGCGTGATTTCATTTTCAGTCAAAATCTCTCTAAATTGGAGTTGACATGCTATCAATGCTCCCCCCCCCCCCAAAGAAAGACCACAATTTTGCCCTTCCATACTAATAAAAGGCAATGGTTCAGATAATCAAGGTTTGAGTATAGTTGATGTCTTCACATCTACATCACCCGAGCATGATGGCTCAAGAGAAGATCCAATTGTAATGGATGTCGATGCAAATTTCAGCATACCTTTTGCAATGGTTGATGAAATATCTGAGGGATCGCCAGCAGCTGAAGATGGTTTACAACTCGGGGATCAGATCTTGAAATTTGGAAATGTGGGACCCGGAGATAATTTACTGACAAGGCTCGCTTCTGAGGTTCAAACGAATCGTGGTTGTGCATTGCCTTTGGTAGTAATCAGGCAAGGTACACAGATGAGCCTTTCTCTTACTCCTAGAACATGGACCGGCAGAGGTTTACTCGGGTATGTTTTGACATCTTTTTAAAGAATTTCCATAATACATCTAAACAATGACTTAAGTCATTTTTAAGAACAGATTCCTTATTTTAATTATCTGTTTGTTACAGTTGTTTAATTTAGTAGTAGCAATAACAAAGTTAATGTTTCTGAGATTGTTTGAAATACTGCAGTTCTTTCTAAGATTTCCTAATTAGGAATTCTGGTGGTATACATCTTGGGTCTTCATCACTTAGTAATAGGTTTCTCTTCCTGTCATGGATAAAAATATCAGTTGTGGCTATATTATTATCAATCGTGGCTATATCGGCATCGGATATCTCAGAAACAATTCTGAGAATCAAAAGTTAATAGGGTCATATTAGTTAATATATTATGATATATCGCTGATATGATAACATATCGTGCTATTGCTATTGTATCAGAAAATATCAGTATTAGAGAACCTTGATAGCAATATATATTAGCCAATATTTATAGTAATGCTTCCGATGCATCTAATGAAAAGAACAAAAAAGGTTGACCGGGGCTCGAATATCATAGGGTTAGAGGATGCTTAAATGCATGCAGCCTTGGACCCTTGCATATGGAGAGGCTTTTCGGTTGTTTGGACCCTTGACATTCAGGATATAATAGAATAATGTTACAATTGCAACAGGACTCATCCTCAAACGAAAAGAATAGAACAAAAAGTATATTATATGCTTTCTCAGGAGGGCCTCTGCCTTTCCCTTAAGTTAATTTGTTCTTTCCCTTCAATTTTGAATGATGGCCTCACTCTGATCTATTAAATTGCCCTCTGCTTATCCACATTAGGACTTTCATTTTTGCATTTAAGTGACTGAACTACAAGGAGATATTCAAATTAAAACAGGAGACGTGGGCCCTTACTTCAGCTGAGACTTTCTATATAAGGGTTTTATGGTTCCACTGCCCCAACTATGAGGAGAATTCTGAAATGGAAATAGGGTTCTTGCACCAGCTGAACCCGATTGGTCCAATACAACTATTGGCCGATATGATATCTATTGATTGATATGTATTGATATTAGAGCTTCCGATATTGCAATAATATCGCGATATGCTTCTATATCGGCGATAATAACAAATACTAATGTTTTTTTTTTCTCTGAAAAATCCGATGATAAAAAATGGTTATTGTGGGTTGCTTGCAGGTGCCATTTTAGAATTCTATGATCAGCAGTTTTCCTACACTGCCATCTTTGCCCCGGCTCCTCTGGTGTTCTATGATCATGACCAGCAGCTCTAAGACGGTGGTCTGGTGTGCGTGTTAACTATGATTAGGGATTGTTTCCTGACTCTACATGATTTTATATAAAAACTAGTTTTCTCAACTTTTTAAATCACTCTGATTCTGCTCCATATTACTGGTTTGTGTTGGTATTGCCTTGAATTTGCTGTGCTTAATTAATATTTTTTATTATAATACATTTGGTAGAATGAAACTAGAATTTTGAAGTTTATAATTTATTGTGTATTGGGGGTGGCTGTTCTATTGTTGCATAGCAACAGAAGCAAGCTTATGCTGCTTAGGGGTGCCATTTTGCCTTCTATTTGCACCGGACTAGAGCGTCGGAAGGAGTAGGCGAAGGTCGTGGTTCGTAACAGAAAGAAAGATAGCACTACGTTGTCTCTTTGCTGGTGCGAACCGTGGTGGTTTCTGATCAGGATCGGAACCGATTAGAATTCAGATCTTGATATGTTAATGCTTTTGGTTGAAGGTATTTTTCCAGGATGTTGGTGGGCAAGAGGCTGGTGGTGATGGTTTGATATTTCAAAACTGATATTTGTAAAATATGTCAAATTTTTATTTTGATTATTTAGACAATCTGATTAGAAGATAAATTATATATTTTTAATGCATTATTATAGTATTAATTATTTAAATTGTTAAAATAAAATATGTATCATTTGATGTATGAAAAATGTTAAAAGACAGAAAGACCCTCAAGGGACTGGGGAAAATCTTAAGTATAGCATCATATTTCGATTAAATTATTACATCATGACCAATTGAAATGCCTAGTAATTAGAAAGGTAATAACGAAGTCTTTGATTTTATTAAGTCGATTATATAAATATGATTTTACTAGTTTGCTTGATTAAAGGTTATGTTCTCCAAAACTATAGTTATTTTAAATTTTTTTTTATTTTTTTCTAAGTTTTTTTTTAAAATTATTTTTCTATTGTATTTGTTGAGTACAATATTATTTTGAGCTGATTCAAGTCTATCAACTTGAACTGATGATATAATAATAGAAGGCTCGAAATTAATTAGTATGGGTTGACTAGAGTAAGCCTAATGGTAGCCTAACAGATCAAGGCCTAAGGAGTTTAATAAGCAAAGTTCAGTTGTAATTCTAACGATTTGAGCCATTTACTGATGATATAATAGAAAGCTCAAAATTAATCAGTACGGGTTGATCAGAGCACAGATTAAGGTTTAAGGAGTTTAATAAACAAAATTTTATTGTAATTATGTCAGTCTAAGTCAGTTGGTCATTTACTAAGCGGTTAAAATTTTAAAGCCAAATCGTGCTTCATGAGATGGTTAATGCTGAGCCAAAGAGACGTGTTGAAAAATACGAAATTTATTCACCTGGTCGTCATCTAAGTTCTTATATTTAGTTTATATTTTGTATCTTAGTTAACTGTTCATTTAATATATGCTCTGTGTATTTCAATGCTAAGTAATCTTATTATAAAAATAATTATTTATATATTATCTTTCAAGTCTATATAAATTTCAAACATAATATCTCGAAAGTAACAAAATCTAATTTGAGAATTCAGATAGAAGCAACATAATTCTAACATCCTTGGGGCAACTAATTGCTAACTGATCACTATAATTTCTCACCTGATCATTATAATATTTAAAGTTAAATCTTACAGCATTCAACATACATAAAGAGTTTCAAAACTTAAAATTTATTATACTTATTTTTTAAAATTTGGTTATTAGATTCTGATTATTAATTAGAGTATCGGAGGATAATTTAGAGAATCAATTCAAAATCCCTTGAAATTTCATTTCGGTCATGGTTTGTGGGGTCTAAGCTAAAAGTTACAGATACCTGATTTAAAATTTTTTAAACCAAAATTCAAATTTAAAATATGCGTCAATATTTATAAAATTTATATAATATATCTAGAATGTCATATTTATATAAAATATTTAATTTTATATGTATATTGGCTCACACATATGTATTATGTTATTTATAAGCTTACCAAAAAAAAAGTATTGTATTTATAAAATTGTTATATATAATGAGAATATTATGTTATTTTCAAGTATTAATTAATTATTAAGACATATAATCATCACCACATATCTTAATAACCAATCCACCCTCAGTACATTGGTAAATCAACCCTACTCATTGGGCAGGCCTACCATATCTAACCCATGCACAAAAATTATATAATATGTGGAGAGTTACTAGCTTTTTCTTAGTATTTTTTACTTTTAATTATAAAATATAATTATTTTATTTATTATTATCTAAAATAAATTCGATTAAAATTAAATTTAGATTAAAAATAGATCAAATTTAAATAAAAAAATTTATAATTATTAAATTAAATTAAACTGAATATCGGATCAAGATATAAATGTTTTTAATTTTTAAGTATTTTTAATATATAAAAAATATCTAAAAAATATAAGATATTTTTAAAAATCATAATATATATATATATATATATATATTAAAATATTACCTAATTATATATTTAAAAATAAAATCTTCATATAAATATTATCCATTACACAAAGATATACCTAAGAATATATTAAAAAAATATTAATATCAAACTTATCAACTACACAAAAATATCATCAGGTTAAATAATTTTTTTAATTTAATATTTCTTTAAAATAAAAAAAATATATATTTATAAAAGTTATTTTATACTAATTTATCGTTTATTTTTCTTATTATTACCATACACTAAACACTAAAAAATTTAAATTTTAATTTAATTTCACTCATTCCAAGCAATCAACCAATCAATAAAATATTAATTTTAAATTTTATTTTCACTTTATTTTATCCTATAAAAATAATTATTTTATTTTAATAATCAAATATAATGTAACAATTTTCATGTCATATTTTAGTACTAGCTAATTATCAAGGCATATAACCATTAAATAATCAATTAAACCTAACACAATGATAAAGTAACCCAACTCATTGTCTTCGGCGGCAGGCCTCTTATCTCCAACCAATGGCCCAGAATTATATAAAATATATGCCAGCGTTGTGCCATTTTTGAATACCAACTAATTATCAAGATTATATATAACCTTTACAAATCTAAATAGCCAATTAAGTCCACCACATCGATAGATCAACCTGACCCATTGCCTTCGGCTGCGTGCCCACAGTCCCTAACGGACCCTGAAAAATTCCGCCGCTCATCCGAAGTAGCAGTGATGACCGGCATCCATGTATCAGCAGTGCTACTCAAGAGAGACTTTACCTGTGGGTCTGCTGCCATAGTTGATGAAATCATCTCATCTACATCATCCAACTTTGCAGATAATTTATCCAATTCCCTTGCTATTTCCATCTGGGTAGAAGAGATTAGCATTGAGGATGGCAAAATAAATTAAAAAAAAAAAAAAAAGTGAGTTGTAGTTCTTTTACACTTGTAACGATGGTGATTTCATCGTGAACGCTCTGACGCCCATGATTTTAAGATGGGTTTTAGATATTTTTACGTGTTATTATAATTCTAATCGTTTAAATTAAGAGTACGAGGAAGGGTAAAAAAATTAGAGGATGCTACTAGGACTCTAGAATACCTCGTCGAGTCGTTGAGTAAGCCGTGACGGCACCTTCGAAACCTCTGATCCAAGAGCTTCGATTTTGGCTCGCAATTCAACTTCTTCTTGATTGGTCAATTCTTCAACCTGTATTATCACGAGAACAAGAACTTCAATATTTGACAGGCATGTTTACCTATCTGGATTCTGCCATGAACTTACAAGTGCTTTTCCTCTTCCTTCTTGTGAAGGGAGGAGTGTCATGGGACACAAAAATTTCTTCGGGTGCACAGAGGAGAATATAATATTAGCCGATATTTGTCAATTCTATGACAAAATTGAGAGATGTCGATGTATCGACAATAATATCAATTGCTTCTTAAATATTGGCCGATACATTCGATATTTTGATATAACTGCTTAAATATACATAATATGCTTAACTAGAGTCAAATTTTAGTATATAACTTAATTTTGATGTAGTCACAAAAAAATCATCATCCAGCACTAATACTTCGCTGGGAACCCAGCTACATTCTAATTTTTTTTTAATTTTTTTTTCAAATCAGGCTGAGTGTTTGTGCAAATACTAAAATCGTAAGTGACCCTGAAAATCCGGCGATGTTTTTGTGAGATAATGTATGATCTTCGAGCTTAATGAATGACTTATTTAATGACCCAACATCAAACTCGTCAAAATCAGCGGAAGGACTAGCCACTCGTTCAGTCCAAGCCTGAGAGACAACGAAGAAGAAGAAGAAGAAGAAGAAGAAGAAGAGTTTGCCACTCATTCCGGTGACACTCTGTGTTTTATTTTGTACAAAACTTTGTTATTTTGTTTGAGACTCGGTACAAATCATTTCTACCAATGTAATCTTCTTATTTGCTCTATCTCTTGGTACCATCCTCGGGTTTTATGCAGCATTGTTGTCAGGATTGTGTATCTAAGTTGCAAGTGGTGCCAGATTGTATAACCTAAGTATTTCTAGGGGAGTACTTCTATGAACTTTCAAATCTCATGGTTTTCCCTTACTGATGAGATTCACGTAAAATTATTCTGTCTGTTGTGTATGGACTTTGTGTTATTATTTTGCATACTAGTATTCAAGCAAAGGGCAGTAGTTTGGTTTTGGGTTTGTCCGGATCCTCACAACGCAAACATCATTTGATATATGCCTTAATTTGAACTGGCATGCCCTAGCTAAATCCGGCTCCACTTGGATACACACTGGAAGTCCACCCGAGCCTCAAAACCCAACTAAAACTGTTGCATAACTGTTTCAGCCATATCACCCTGAGATAACCTCTTCACATAAATGTAAATATAGTTTGATATTTATACTATTAGCCAATATATATCGGTATTGGGTTCTAATACCGATATTTTCTAATACTATGATAATATTGCGATATATTTTCGTATTGATGATATATCGTGATATATATCCGATATTTAGATGATATATTGGTTGATATGCTCTGCGAATGTACAATTTTCAAAAATTTTTGTTTTTCGATATATTCAATACCTATACATATTATCCAATATCAATACTACAACGACCGCAACAAATATTGATTCAATACGGAACTGCAAGCCTTGCAGGAGCCGTGGCCATTTACACAGTAGGAGCTCGACATACTTGATCCGCTTCCCATTACATCTGAGTAGTGAAAGTTCATCAAAGTCAGTATCGACTGCTCCTTAAAGTGGGAGAAGGTCTCCCATTGGTGCGGATAACCAAATAGAACGCAATAGAGTTCATTCGACAGAATATCGTGTGTAGATTTGGGATTCCTAAGGTTATAGTGACAAATAATATATTTCAATTCACCGACAAACGTTTCACCAAGTACTGTTCAAGCTTGAGGATAATGCTGGTTCACACTTTCGTCACATATCCGCAAATGAACGGAAAAGTGAAAGTCACAAACCAAACTCTATTGCACGAACCAAAGCCGAAGTTAGAAGACACTAGGAGCTCTTAGGCTGATAAGCTACCTTCTGTGCTGTGGTCATACAGGACAACGCCTAGAGAGCCTATCTGCAAGACACTCTTCAGTCTGCACTATGGAACTGAGGCAGTAGTCCCGGTAGAGATCAGGCTACTCAGCCTCAGGATCGAGAGTTTCAACCCACCTAGCAACTCCAAGTAACTCAAAGAGCATCTCAAATTGCTTGAAGAGGCCAGAAACACTGTCAGGCTCCGCACAGCGACCTATCAGTAGCAAATCGCTCAGTAATACAATAAAAGAGCGAAAGCACGCCAATTCAAGGTAGAGGACCCAATTCTACAGAGTATAGAGGCTACTAATAAGAATACCAATAGAAACAAACTCTCATCGAATTTGGAGGGGTCATTCCTGATTTCAACGATTCACCAAAATAGTACATATAAGATATGCACTCAGAACGCCAAACTGGTTCCAAGGACATGAAATGCCGCCCACCCAGAGAAATATTACAAATAGCTCATCGCCAAACCTAGGTAGGTCAAACATGCATCATCATGAGTACCTATAAAGTTTATCACACTTCAATTAAAAAAATAATTGCTTGCTTAGTATTTGCTTGCCAATATGAGTGCATGCATGTCATTGCACAAAATCAAATAACCTAAACTACTCATAAGTCGAGTGAATGCGCTTCACCTCTTGACAACCCTTCTAAGGCAGAACCAGAACCTCAGCACTCATCGCTGAGCGGCCCACGCGCTGATGAATAACATGGTCGGGGGGCTTGCCGACGAAAGCAGGACCTCCTAGTGTAGGAGGCCATAAGAAACCATAAGGGGCTCTATTAGCATGCGTATAACGACTTTCTCCAACATGAACGAGTACCATCAGTCAACAATAGTCAGTAGACTAAGATCAAACGCGCAAAAGCGACGACGTCTCCCTTAACAACTCCGCTAGAGCTCTGCAGCTGCGGTCATGAAACCCAGTCTGCCCCAATGAGGCTCACCAATCGACGTTCGACGATGTCCTCTCACAAGAAAGAGCACCACCTCGCGAACTCATAGCGCCACGACTGCCTCTCGTGGGAACGAACATGACTGGACGCCTGCGTTGCATCCTCACCAAAGCCGAGCGACGACAATAGCGCTTTTCCAGCAAGAAACAAAATATTCAGAAAAAAAAAGAAAGAAGCTCGAAGACAAGCATAGAGACATTGGCAACAATGACCAAGAAGCAATCAGCCTATTTATCAAAGTGTTGATATATACAGAAAAGATACATCGACAGACAGCCAAGTACAGTGGTCCGCTCGAGAATAGATACTTTCCTAAGGAGCGGATCCCCTAGCCTGGCATGGTGAGGGCTCCCTGGTCAACCACGAGAGTCAAATCAAATCTGCACAATGCCTGAGAGTTTTTCGAGTCGAAGTGCCCCAAAGGAAAGTCAGGAGCAACCAGGAGTATGATCTGATGACAGCAAGAAAAGCCATCCTCAAACCTACCTGTCAATAGCGGTTCAAGCTCCCTAGGATGGGCCGGTACCTTAGCTCGCTTGCAAGTTGAGCACACCTACCCCGAAAATCGGCGAGGTGCTACTGAAATCCTCGAAGCGTGTCCTTGAAAAAGGCGATCTGATCCAAAGCCCGGGACTTCTCCTCTGAGAGCTTTCGGGATCTCACCCTAAGCTCGGACAGGTCCAGGTCGAGGCTGGCCACCTGAGACATGATCCGATGACAGCAAGAAAAGCCATCCTCAAACCTACCTGTCAATAGCGGTTCAAGCTCCCTAGGATGGGCTGGTACCTTAGCTCGCTTGCATGTTGAGCACACCCACCCCGAAAATCGGCGAGGTGCTGCTCAAATCCCCGAAGCGCGTAATTGAAAAAGGCGATATGATCCAAAGCCCGGGACTTCTCCTCTGAGAGCTTTTGGGATCTCACCCTATGCTCGAACAGGTCAAGGTCGAGACTGGCCACCTGCGCTTGCATCTCTATGAACTCAGCCGAATTGGTGCGCACCAGCGACAAGTGCAAGATCTCAGCCTCCCATTGGCACATAATATCATCCCACCGAAGGTGGTTCCAAAGGGATTTCAAGCATAGAAGTCGAAGGCGCAACACCTGAATTCTCTAGGGCTGTTGATGCCACTGCTTTCAACTGAGGTGCCTCTTGAGCGGTGCCAGCCTTAATACCACTCTTCGCTTGCACCTCAGTTGCCCAGACCACTGTCGGCTCATAATTAGCCAAGGGGACGACACACTCAGCCAAGGTTTGAGCCCGGGAGGGCTCACCCAGGTCATCGAACCCGGCGTCACTTGCTCCTGCAACGGGAGCAACAAGAGGCTCCACTAGATCCAAGCAACCCGAAAGAGAAGTGACGGGATCCAGCCTGCCAAACGACTCGCCGCTCCCCCACTCGGTGTCCCCAGCAGCCTCAGCCTCTGACTCATTCGCGATCATCTCCTCCACGGCTCGGTCTACTCGCGCCTCCTTCTCAACAAAAAGGGCAGGAGGCATGGAAGCGTATTCCTTCGGCAATGAGGAAACCAAGATAGGAGCACCTTGGTCAACTGCAGCAAGGAGGCCTACCGGCTTGTTCGAGAAGCCCACTGCCAGAATAGCGGCATTGACAGCAAGGACCAACGAGGGCTTAACACTCGCAATAGCAGAATCCAGCCCATCGACTAGCACCAAACATGAAGATTCCCCAGCGGGCAGTTGGGATGCCTCCGCATGGGCTTCATTGATCTTCCTAACCTCCTCCATAATGGACAACGGAGAAGACGGTTCGGCTCTACTGGCCAACTCTTCTGGAGAGTCACATGCGATTGGCTCTTTCCGCCTTCTTTTGGTGCGATGAAAAGGCGTTTCGGGGACCTCCTCATCGTCTCCTTCTGCCCTTGCCTCCCACTCGACTCTGGAGAGCGCTTTTCTAGAGAGCCAGTCGCCGATGCAGCTCAAGTAGACGGTGTTGTCCTCAACTAGCTTCACCAACTTGGAAGCCCTTCGTTCTCCCTCCTTCGGACCCTCGCTAGTATAGACACGATTGGTTCTGTTCCACTTGTTCGGAATGCACCACTCAGAGCCGACCGCCGGGTAAAAGTACTGGTCCTTCCAATTTTTTACCGAATTGGGGTTCCCCCCACTTATCTTGTACTTGGAGTGGGGGTGAAGGACATCCAGTCAAAGTCCTGGCTGAAGCGGAAGATCACTTCCACGCTCCAGACATCCAGGGAAAGCCCCTTGGTGCAACAGAAGGCGCACAGGGAAATAAGGTATCGAAGCGTATTGGAGTGGAGTCAAGCAACGAGGATCTCCAGCGCCCTCAAGATCTTGCTCAACTCCTGCGCGAACGGAATACGGAGACCGTCTTTCAAGTGCTCCTCATGGATGGTGATGAATCCCACGGGAGGGTTGCAAGCCGTGTCGCTAACCTTGAGAACAAGGTACAGGATATCACTAGAAATGTTGTACTTTTTATACAGAGGCAACATGTCCTTGCTGGTAAGAACGGATGAAATCACAGTGACACCCAGAGTAGCCATGAAGGCAAGAGTTGAAGAAAAGGCGAACTGAGGAAGAGCAATTCGAAGAAGTGGTAGGGTGCAGGAGCAGCAGAGGGCTAGCGCTTAAATAGCCAAAGCCCTGTCCCTGAAACAGCGTTGCATAAAGAATCCAAGGGGCACGCCACCATAATGACTATAATACGTGCCCGCACAACAGGGCGCCTTGAAACGTCAGTCCACCAGGTCAACCATGTCAGCTGACGTGACACCTCCCTATGTGGACCATGAGCGGCCAGCGGTTCCAATGCCTACATAAGAGAGTCGGCGGCACCACACAGGCAATGATGGCCTGGCGCCCCATTTCCCAAGGT
>JAOVVI020004062.1:0-18164 GCA_028571085.2 Nepenthes alata | reverse complement strand
AAACATATGTATGTAAAAATGTATGATCAAATGCAAGTTTCATACTCGTTTTTATGCAAATATACTGATATAAAAATATACAGTATTTGATAATTTTTTTAGACTTTTAAAGAATAGCAGAACCTGAATTAAATTACAAAACTTGAATAAAACTCCAAATTGACTGATAAATTATACATATATGTACAAAATAAATAGATCAGGTGTATAAAAATAATATAATGTTAGTGAATTCTCCAAACAATAGACTAAACAAATCAGGAAAAAGGATGCTCTGAGATACGCAAATCGCATGCTTCTCTCTTCTGCCGCGTGTGTTCTCACTCGCTCTCCTCCCTTCCTCTTTGCCGCGCTTCCTCCTCTTCTCGTGCCGTGCTGCCTTCACCCACAAGCCGCTCTCCTCCTCTTCCTCTGCCCCTCTCTCCCTCCTTCCTCTACTGCATGCACCGCTCTTGCTTACAAACCCTATCTTCTCCTCTTTATCTCTCCATCCGTGCACCTCTTCTCTGCACCGCTCCACTTCTCTTGCACCGACTCCTTCTTCTCATTCTCCTCTCTCCCTTATCCTCCTTCCTCTTCATTTCTGCGCACGTGAGCTCCCTTCCTTTCTCTGTCTCTTCCTTCCTTTTTTTACTTTGTGAACTGTCTCCCCCTTTCCCGGTTTCTTTTTTTTCCCTTTCTACTATGGTTTTACCGCACACAATTTTCTATTTCTCATTTTTATATACATTTATATATAAAATATCCAACTAGCGCTCAAGTGCGCTTTGAGCATCATGCCACAAATTTTGATTTTTTTCAAATTTTGGCACAATATATAATTAATATTCATTATATCTAAATTATCCAAAATAATAAATATATTCAAAATAAATCAAATAAAATTCAGGGTATTATATTCTTTCCTATTTACAAAATTTTATTGTTGAAATTTATACACCTCAATGCTCAAATAAATAAGAAAATCTCTCTTGGACTTCAACTTCACGCTCCCAAGTCGTCTCCTCAACCAAGTGATTTCTCCACAACACATTGACCAATGGAATGACCTTATTCCTTAGCACTTGATCTTTCCAATCCGAAATTCGACTAGGAACCTCGCCATAAGATAAATTTTCATCATTCTCGAGAGGCTCAAATTTAATCATATGAGAAGGATCATGAACATATTTTCTCAGCAACGAAATATGGAAGACATCATGACAACTTGTCAAATTCAGAGGTAAAACCAATCTATAAGCAACATCTCTAATCTGCTCCAAAATCTCAAAAGGTCTGATGAACCTCGACTTTAACTTTCCCCTAACTCTGAACCTCAAAATTTCCTTTCTTGGAGACACTTTCAAGAACACATGGTCCCTCACCTCGAACTCCAAATCCGATTTCCTCCTATCAACGTAGCTCTTTTAGCGACTTTGAGTCTCGATCAATTGATCTCTAATAATCCTAATCTTCTTAGAAGCGTCTTGAATAATGTCAGGATCCAAAAATCTATGATCACTAATCTCTTCCCAATTGATCAAAAATCAACATTTCCATCCATACAAAACCTCAAATGGAGTCATCCCGATACTTGACTGGTACTATTATTATATGCGAATATAGCAAGTGGCAAATAGTTATCCCAAGAGCCTCTCATCTCCAAAATTGACACTTTCAACATATCTTCTAGAATTTGGATAATCCTTTCAGACTAGCTGTTTGACTGCAAAAGAAAAGCAGAATTGAACTGAAGCTTGGTACCTAACTCTTTATACTAGCTCTCCCAAAATTTTGACACATATTTGGGATCTCAATCAGACACAATCAAAGTCGAAATACCATGTAACCTCACGATCTCATTGATGTATAAACAAGTCAACCTATCTCTTGAATATGTCATCCGAATTTACAGGACATGTGCAGACTTTCTCGATCTGTCTGCAATTACCCAAATGGTATCCATATTCTTCGTCATCCTCGTCAACCCTAAAATAAAATTTATTGTGATGTGCTCCCACTTCTGGTTAAAATTTGAAAAATGATGTAAAACTTTTGAAGACTTATTGTGCTATGCTTTTACTTGTTGACATACAATACACCTAGCCACATAAGCTACAATTTTACGCTTCATATTTCACCGTCAGAAGGTCTTCTTCATATTTTGATATATCATATTCACACAAAGATGGATTGTATACATTGATTTGTGGCCTTTATTCAAAATTTCTTCATTCAATTCTTTAATGTTCGACACGCAAATTCGATTTCAAAAACAAAGAATTCCATCAGACTGAAAATGAAAATTTGCTCGTGATTCATTACCAAATCTTTTGCAATCTTTATTAGATATGTGTCATTCTTTTGGTTCTTCCTAATCTTCTCCAAAATCTCCAGTTGCACTTGAAGATATGATAGTATCATCCTCAACCTCTGGAAATATAGCCAATCGTATAATTCTTCATTCTATTCAACATCTCCCACTTCTTGATCATCAAATGAGTCATCAGTCCAAAAGATTTCCTATTCCAAGTATTAGCGACTATATTCTTCTTCCTCTACTAATACTTGATCTCACAGTCATAATATTTGGACAGGTCCATCTATCTCCACTGTTGCAGATTTAACTCCTGTAAAAATAGATATTTCAAGCTTTTATGATTTGAATAAACCATAAATTTTTTCACATATAAGTAATCCTTCTAAATTTTTAATGCAAAGATTACAGCTGTCAACTCTAAATCATGGGTGAGATAATTTTATTTATGAGCTTTCAATTGTTTTGACCCATAAGCAACCACTTTACCCGAATACATTAGAATGCATCCCAAACCATTCTTAGACGTATCACAATACACTACAAATATTCCCGATCCATCAGGGATCGACAATATAGGCGCTAAAGTCAACTTTCTTTGCAACTCCTGGAAGCTATCTTCACAGTCTTCATCCTAGGCAGACACTGCTTTCTTCTGTATTAGTTTAGTCAGAGGCACTGCAATCCTCGAGAAATTTTTACGAACCTCCAATAATATCCTACTAGACCCAGGAAACTCCTCCCCTCAGCAACATTTGATGGTCTCTTCCAATTCATCACAGCTTCAAACTTCTTCAAATCTACTGAGACACCGCCCTTCGAAATGACATAACCCAAGAACGACACCTTCTTCGATCAAAATTCACACTTCTTTAATTTTGTGAACAACTACCTTTCCCTTAACATCTGCAACACAATCCTCATATGAGTTTCATGATCCTTAAAACTCCTTGAATAAATTAAGACATCGTCAATGAAAACTACCACAAACTAATCTAAATACGGTTAAAAGACTTGATTCATCAAATCCATGATAGATATTGGCTCATTCATCAATCTTAATGGTATCCTGACAAATTCATAATGATCATATTGCATCCTGAAAGCCGTCTTGGAAATATTGCCCCACTTAACCATCAATTGGTTGTATCCTGAACGTAGATCGATCTTTGAGAAAACTTGAGCTCCTTGTAGCTAATCCAGCAATTCATCAATCCTTGAGAGGGGATAATTATTTTTTATTGTGATTTTATTCGAATCCCAATAATCCACGCACAATCTCATTGATCTGTCTTTATTCTTCCCAAATAGCACGGGAGCGCCCCACGGTGAAACACTTAGCCAAATGAGTACTTTCTCCAGCAAATTATACAATCGCTGCTTCAACTCCTTCAAATTAGATGGGGCTATCCGATCTAAAGCCCTCAAAATTAGCACCGATCTGAGGACAACATTAATAGCAAACTTGATTCCAATCCGGAGGTAGTTCAGGCAAATCCTATGAAAAAACATCCTCAAATTTTCGGACAATAGGGATATCTTCTATGACTGTATAATGACTGACAGATGTTACCATATATATCAAATAAGTTTGCCACCCATCTTTAATCAGATGACTCATGTGCAATGTCGAGATCAACCCACAAACCTTCTCATTGATCTTTCCTTGAAACTCGAAGGATTCATATCCCAAAATATAAAATAAAATCATCTTATTGAAGTAATCTACAGTAGCGTGGTAACATACCAACCACTTCATCCCCAAAATGACATCAAAATCTGAAGTATCTAGTAGAATCAAATCTGCCAATAATTTATTACCACAAATCCAAACCGAACATCGAAGGTGCATAATATCCGTCAACAGAGACTTACCCATTGAAGTAGACACCATCAACGTACAATCTAGAGATTGGGGAGACACACAATTTGCACACAAACCTAGAGGATGCAAAAGAGTGTTTAGCCCCGACATCAGCCAAAACATATGCCAAAGAATTAAAAATCTACAGATTACCTTTCATGACTAAGGGATCGGTTCTAACATCTCGAGTTGTGGTTGCAAATGCCCTGCTTGGAACCACTGGCCTCCTCTCTAAACGTTTCAGGTTCGGACAATTATTTGATCAATGGCCAATCTAGCCACAATTGAAGTAGGGTCTACTCTGACAGAAACAAACTCATACCGTGTGATTCTTCTCACAATACTCGTAGGTAGATTTCGTGAATTGGAACTTTGGAGGAGAAGTCTTCGCTTCCACTTATTTTTCTTTATCTTGGCTTGAGTTTCTTTGTCTCAACTTCAAGGCATCAAACGAGAGATCCAACGAGAGATCCAACGAGAGATTCTGCCCTTTGAGTTCTAGCGTCATTGTTCGGACTTTTTAAAAAATTACTTCTCCCGAAACTACTCCTACAAGATCAACAGGGCCCAGTCCAACACTTCATTATAAGTTTGCCATCGGAGCGGCGCCATCTACTTTAGGATGGAGTCTTGCAACCCATGCAGAAATGTCTGAGCCCCTAGGGACTCATTGGTGACCAGATAGGGAGAAAATCGAGACAGCTCTAAAAATTACTTGTTGTGCTCTGCTACTGATCGGTTTCCTTGTCGTAATCTATCGAATTCAGCTCCTTTAATCTCCCAAATGCTTGATGAGAAGTAATTCTCTAGAAATGCCTCTCGGAAGACATCCCAAGCAATCTCTTCATTGTCTTGATCCAAGACATGGCGCTATGAGTCCCACCATCTAATCTCTTTGTCGTCCAACCCTTAATCAATCAATTTTCTACTTTGATCAAAGTAAACTCTCCTAGAAAGTCCGAAACACGCTTATCCTTGAATCAGTCAAAAGGCATTCGACCCTGACCATGTTCCACATCCTTATTGAAGCAGCCATGTCCTGATTCTACTACTGGATCATTCGGTCCATCACGTTGCTCATGCAACCCATCATGGCAACATAGTTGTCTCCACAACTCGAGGTTGATCTCCTGCCTCGAACATCCTCATGACTTGTGACTAACCTTCTACTCCTAGTATCTTCTCTGTTCGAGGTTGATCTCCTGCTCCTGATATCTTTTTGGCTCGAGAATGATCTCCTAAAATCTCTATAATCTGTAATGATACTCACCTATTATACAAAAGATTCAATGAACGATCTTCCTAAATCTACCTAAAATTGACCCAAAATATTTTCTTTTACGACTTTCTCTGTACCAATTTTGTGACGAATCTGAAACTTATCATGTCTAATTAATTATTATTAATAAATTAAAAATCTCAATAATTCAATGATAAATTTTAAGTCCCAAAAATTTGGGTATGATAAACCAAATATACAGGACCCAATAAATTAAAATCCGTACAGGACCTTATTGGATAACCGTTCAAAAAAAATAAATATGACCTACTCCACAAACAATCATAAGAGAATAAGCAAATAGTAATAGCAAAGATCTATATTCGGCCGACTCTAAAATTTAAAGGTGGCCCAAACAAAACCATCCATAAATCGATATACAACCGATACCATCTATCTAAATAAATATGATACTCACTGGAGAATGAGATGCCGTATCGAATCTCAATTATGCTCCTATAATATGGGCCAATCCTTTACTTTGAATGGACAAAATATAAAATATAAATTTAAAACTCATCAAATATTATATTTACAAACAATGAATCCAACAAATCAGAAGGAGGATCCAAAATAAATATCAAATTAGATGACAAAACTAAATCTAAATCGCCGATAATAAAAATCCAATATCAAAACCGATGATAATCTTGTACTTAAATCGTATATTTAATCAAAAAAGATATTAGATTAGAAAATAATTCTCTCAAGACATATATATAAAAAAAAGTAGCGATTCAAATGGAAAAATAAATAATCTGATGTCCGATCAAATCATGATCTGAGACAAAATTCAATAGCCAGATAGTCCAATCGCATATGCAGATAATACAAACTAGAACAGAGCTAGAAAAAGAGATCCCAAAATTCATATCAAAAAATATAATCAAAATTATATGTACGAAACATACCAAAACTAATATGTGGATGAAATCGACGAATCTCAAAATTAAGGTCCAAATCAAAATCCAAATACAAATACAAACAAAAATACAAAACATGCACTAAATTTGAGTTTTGATTATTTGAGGACTAACTCGAGGAGAGGATCACTCCTAACCCGGTAACCTTAGGCCAAATCAATGCAATGCCAGTATACTTGGCCACCAATGGGTAAGGTTATTTACTATATTTTTTTTACCTGTGACTGAGTATAATTTTTCAAATTGTTAAATACATTAGAACATCCAAATATATTAAATTTTATTTTAAATACTAGACAGATGAGGCGGGTCACTACAATACGATTTTTTTTGTCGGTGGAAAAGGATTTCAGACAACAGATATTTTTCTTTTGGGAGCTGGCCAGATAATAGATAACATATGATAGATAGTGGTGACCACAATTTTCAAATATATACATGTAAAAATACACGGCTTAATATAAGTTTTATAGTCATTTCCATGCAAACATACTGATATAAAAATATATACTATCCAATAATTTTTTCAGGTTTTCAGAGAATAGTAAAATCCTCCAAAAATTCCAAAACCCAAACAAAACCTTCAAATCTATCGATAAATTATACATACATGTATAGAATAAACAGATCGAGCGTATAAAAATATGTATATTAGTAAAATCTTTAAACAATAGTCAAAATATATTAGATACTAAATTAAATAAAAAATAGGGGTTATAAATATTTGCTTCGATCTTATACCAAACAAATTAGGAAAAATGATACTCTGAGGTTTTCGAATCGCATGCTTCTCTCTCCTGCCGCGTGCGCCCTTCACTCACTCTCCTCCCTTCCTCCTCTCTTCCACGATTCCTCCACTTCTCGTGCCACGCCTCCTTCGCCCGCAAGCTACTCTTCTCCTCTCCCTCGTCTTCTTCCTCTTCTCTCTACCTCCTTCCTCTGCTGTGCGCGCCGCTCCCGCGTGCAAACCTTCTCTTCTCCTCTTTCTCTCTCCTACCGCACGCTTCTTCTCAGCGCTGCTCCGCCTTCGTCTGCGTTGCCTCTTTCTTCTCCTTTTCTTCTCTCCCTCTTTCTCCTTCCTCTTATTCTTCTCTGCACGCATGAGCTCCCTTCCCCTCTCTCTCCCTCTACCTTCTTCTTCTTATTTGCACACCGACTCCCACTTTTCCCTTTTCTTCTGCTTTTTTTCTCTCTACTATAGTTTTTCGCATGTAATTTTCCATTTCTCTATTTTATATACATTTATATATAAAATATCCAACTAGTGTTTGGGCGCGCTTCGGGTGCTAAGCTATAAATTTTAATTTTTTTTTAAATTTTACATAATATATAATTAATTTTTATCACATCTAAATTATTTAAAATAATAAATATATTCAAAATAAACCAAATAAAATTCGAGATATTATATGCTTGCTCCTTAATAATTGCTCAACTCTAACTAACTCTCTTAATCTAGATCTAAGAAGACACAAGGTGAATTGAGAGCTCAATAAGTGGTATAGTTAAGAATATAGCAATAATAACCATTTCGGATAATAATATTAATGAAAAAAAAAGCAACATCAATACTATGACAACTAACTACCACTATTTAAAATTTTGTGCTGCCAAGAAATCCCGACTCAAGAATAAGATAAATATCCACTGCAAGGGTTGCCACCAAACCAATAAGACCATGAATACGCTTTAGATTATACTAAATTTGAATACAACAATCAGTTAGGTTTCACCAAACCTATCATAATAGAGATCATTATTATAAGAGATGTCTCGAGAATCTCTGTAAATATTATTTTGTTACTTTGAATCAGCGATTACATACTCATGCCCTATCTAATGGGTGATAAATATGAAATAATTAATACTCATAGATTTGACATTTGACCACAAATATCTCCGAGGCTTTCACCAACACATGACATAGGAATTCATCCCATCTTACTCATCAACACATGGCGTACAACACATCTAGTCTCATTGCCAATACATGGCATGGGAATACATGACATCTCATCACCAACACATGGCATGGTAACACACCTTTTCATCGCCAACACATGTAGGAACACATTCCGTCATGTCAAATCAAACATCCATTGTTACAATATCCATCGATATCTCAATGTGTATTGTTCATTGTACTATGAGCATTCTGCCAAAACTATTGATCATAATCCATTGATTAATGGACTAGATGTTGGATAGTTATAGATTATACAACGATTCCACAAGTTTTATACCTTTTGATATCGTGATGTGTTCATACAATTTCCTCTACCTATCTACAGAATAAGGAGCAAGATATCAAAGGTCACGATCGTCTATCAGATCAAAGGAAAGAATAACTATGGATATTCACATAAGAATATCAAAGTTCACGAGTGCCAAATCCAGACACGCCGTGCCCGCCGAGCGCCTTAGTGTCTCTCCAGTGCTGCGGCTTCATCCTTTTATCCTCTAGCGGTATTCGTGTGCAACCCTGTTCCTTTTTCCAAACCCTTGGTGCTCTCCTCTCTCTCTCCTTGAAATCCCTCTGTACCTCCTCTCACACCAAAATACTCCCGTTCTGCTCCTCTTGTTTATGATTTTGAGCATCCTTAAGGTAATTTCTCCTCTCTCTTTAGTTTTTGAGCTTCCTTCCGCCATTAATGGCAATGACACTATTCAATGCTTGTTGTTTAGTTTTAATCCTATGAACGCCAATTTTTTCACAATGTACTTATATTTAGGGCCGATTTGTAGTTATTCATGGTCAATATGTGCAAATCGAGCCTTGCTTAGTCGGTGGCCTTGAGTAGGTTTTTTTAGTTTTTAGGTTACGGTGCCCTTGAACTGTGTAATCCATGCGTATGTTTTCCTCTTTTCTATTTTAAAAAAATAAAAATAAAATAAATAAATAAGTAAAAAGGGGGTACTAGTTGGCAAATCTCTTGAAATCTTCTCTATTTTTGCATTACATATGCCTACTCCATGAAAATCACTTGCTTGCAAATTAATTGGCAAGCGTCACCGGACAAGTGGGCTCTCAACTCCTGATTGTTTCATCAATATCGAAATTGAAGCCTTATTTAATTTCCTTATGTCTCAAAGGTAACTTTACCTTGAACGAAAAGTTGACCTTACTTTTCTCGACCCATCGATTTCTTTCGTGTTCACGGACCATCATTGGAAGCCGGTCCTTACCGATTTTATTGTCCCTTCTGTGCTTTTAATTCAAGAATTATACTCCAATATTCATGATTATTAAACATGTTCCTTTTCTACCTTGTTGAGGGGAAGTCACATCCGGATTATCCCAAACGTAATCTTTCGAGTTCTCAATATTCCTCAAGTTGAAAATTTTGCCTATTTTTACTCCCCACTTTCAATGCCACACCACCATGAGATCGCTTCTTTTCTTCATTACTCTCCCATGGAAAGGAATGGAGGTCTTTCAAAACCAAGCATCTCTCCCCTTGGAGGGTGGTCGTGAATCGGATTATACTCACTAATATCTGTTTATACACTCACTTCTTATCCATCTCCCTCAATAAGGTCTTATTCCTATATATTCTCTTGAGTTTGTGGCCCATTGATCTATTGTCCTACTTCTACTCCCACATTATAACTCATTTTATGTCTAAAAATGATGATAATCTTACCCATGATTGTCTCATTCAGCAACTTATCGTGGGTTTAGGAGTCTAATTTCTAGATCTTTCACGTCTGTTGCTTGGGTGACCCGTTATCCACACTACGTTGCCTAAGGTCGGTCATATACTCATTGCTCCTCCCCAGATCCCGCCGATCTTCTCGATGAGCTCCTCCCTGAGGTGCCTTCCTTCCTAACTGAGGGTAGCTCATCTTGTTCAGGCTCATCCTACTCTGAACCTTCAAGTCCTAATTCATCTGATCCTCCTCGGTTCTCTATCTCTTCATCCTCTGCATTTACGGGTTAACTTTTTAGGATTACAAATCGACTTGAGCGGCTCTATTCTTCTCAGGAGAGACTATACTTCTCACACACTGCTGTAGTCAAATATACTTGTCGGTTTTGAGCGTCTTGATTTGTGCTTGGCTACTCAGAAGGAGGCGCTTGTTTGTTTGAGGCGTTAGTGTGCTCGTTTTTCTTCTGGTCGACCATCTTTCGGTGATTGTTCTAACCATAAGTGATGACTTCTCTTTGGCCCTTTGTGACAAAAAGGGAGAGATGTCTTTGCTAGGGGGAGCTGTCTTGGTACGGGGAGCCTTACATTGTTTGGAAGAGTAGATACCTTACTTAGGGGAGTATTCAGTTGATCTTAACAGGGAGAGGTTTGTTTACTGTTGATTTATGTTTTCTTTATACTTTGTTATCTGTTTTCATTTGATTCTTATTAGAATTGACTGTAATTATTATCTATTTATTGACTGCTGTTCTTTTGTTGTTATTCTTATACTTTTATCTATCTTTATACTAACTATAGTTAGACAAGCACAGTAGCTGTTTTTCAACACTCCAGCTCTTTTGTATTTTTCATGTTCCTTGCTTTTTATTGTGTCATATATCTACTAGGTATAGATTTTTATTTACACATGTTCTATCTTAGTGGTGTCTAAACTCATAATTTTTTTTGTATTTTAATTTATATTTTGGATGATATTTTGTCAAGGAATTGCCAAAGTGGGGATTATTAGGCTCATTTATATATTGGTATATTTTGTGACCGTATCTGGTATGTAGTTGATGAAGGTTGCATTATTCTAAAAATCTATATCATAATATCGCTTACTATTAACTGAAGCTCCATGCCTAATTCCATACCTGTTGTGCACCTGACCTGTGCCTAAGTGCCATTCGCGAGAGGCTCCGCCTGTTGCACGCCTGCAGTAAGCTCATGCTTCAATTCCAATAAGCCTACGCCCACTGCTCACCTGACTAGTGCTCGAACCATGTTTTTAGTAAACTTGCACTCGCTGCTCACCCAATCCATGCTCGACCATCGAATCTAGTCGACCCAACTCACGCAGCACTCTTGATCCACACTCGAGCTCCGCGGGATATATCCCATGAAACCCTTAGCTCACTCACCATATGCTTTAGTTACGCTTGAGTGTCGCGACGCGCATTTCACCAATGGTCATATCTTTAACCTAAGTTTTTGAGCATCTCTATCTATGGCCGTCTTATTTCCTTTACATAGGACTTCTTGCTTGAGATTTAGATGGTTGTTTTAGCGTAAAACCTAGTCTTTCATACTTATTAATTTCTTCACTTAAGAAAACTTAGTTTCTACAATCGTACTTCATCAATAAAGTTTTCTCACAACTATAAACTTTACTCTTTACACATTGTCCTGCCTATTAACCTTCGTTGAGAGCGTCAATAGTATAGAAATTGGGCTCCAGTAGTGTACGGGGATTCAACGGTTTGTGAAAAAATATTGACTTGAATATCAGAAGGTATCCGATTTTGTTACCGCGGATAAACTCAAAGAGTTCCTTGGTAGAGATTACAAGATGAGAGTACGTCGACTAAATTAGCACGTTTGTACCACTTGATTTGTAAGTTAATTTTTATAGTATATATTTTTTCTAACTATTGAAACTCAGAAGGTTTTACTTGGTAGGCGTAGTTATCAAAATTTTTATTTATTACCAAAAATTATATCTTTATTACTTACTGCTCTGCCCTATCTACTATTTATTGGTTATATCACTTAAATTGAAATATTCTTTATATATATCATATATTTATATTTTTATTTCTTTCATAATTTTATTAAAGGGTGGAAACTCTTTATGATTCAAAACGCTTAGTTTCTTTCACCAGACATAAGCCATAGGCACATAACATGTTCCTTCTACCACTATCATAATAAACATAAAGTATGTTTGGATTAACTCATCAAAGGCCACACTTTTTTCACCCTAGATGTGACGTATCATGTTCTAAAACTCATCATTAATCACAGCCATAACTTATTATCTTGTAATTATTAATTTTACCAATAAATAAATTATTAACCCATTGGACATGAGTGTTCCTTGCCAATACCACAATTTGTTGTACATAAATAATAACACAATATATTTGAGATCTAAATATATTACCGCCTCATTTGTGGCTTTGATGCTAACCCAAATAATATAACGTCAGCTTTTTATTAAGAAAAGATGTCTACTTATTATTAAGATCAATCGTATATCAAACTACGAAAGTAATAATCATTCATGAAATTTGTCCATCTGAAACTAAATTCATTACCGAGATACAATATTCTTACACTCGCAAACAGCTATACATGTTTAGCATAACAATTGATATATAACCATACAATATCATCCTAGACATCAAATTGTCCAAAACTCCATATCAATTCCACACCATCTACAACTGAAATCATACTAGAATTGATAATCAAGTACAGTACATATTATTCAAAAACATGGTTAGCAAAATAATATATCCGGGAGTATAATTAAGTCTTTCAATCTTCACTCTCACTCGTCAGGTAGAAACTCATACGAATTATCTGAAAGATTGGTAAAATAGTAAAAAAGTATGTCAAATACTTAATAAGGTACTAAACATAATAAGGAACATGCATATACATATTTATATTTAAAATTATATCGTAGGAGGTAGTAATTGTATAGGACAAAATAACATAAATATGAATGCAATTTTATGGTTTCTTATTTTATTTTTTTCTTATCGTTAGTCATCAAAATATACTTCTTATTCTTCCTTATTCTTATATGTTAAAACATGCTGAAAACTCACTTTTTAGAAATTTGGGCCAGTAGGCTTTATTAGTAAATGAGTGGTCGATCGAAATCAGAATTGTATTTATTCTTCACACAATCAAAAGCCTAACCTTTTATTCAACGACTCGGAGGTGGGCCATCTATATTAATCCCTATAGATGGGGTCAAAACTGTATTACAGTACTAACTTTCAGATAACCATCTTTTACTATAATATATTAAGGTATTATAGAATATACTATATGTTGAATAATCCTTAGTTTAATTTTTTTACTTTCTTCATTTAAGGAGATGTAACGGACCACAACATAATATCTGTCAACAATCTGATTACAATCAAACAAACATATTACAGAAGATAAAATATTCCCTTGGACATGAGACTCCCATGACGATACCTCGACCACACCCTGCAATTATAAAAAAATGAAGCAAACACATGACCCAAAAATATCATCACACATCCGTGGCTTCGACACTGACACAAAGCATCGATGACGACATCGGGCTTGGTTAAGGATGGATGCCTGCCAAAGATTAATCCAACATTTATATGTATATACATATCCAACAATATTTTGCAGAAGCAAAGTCACATCTAAACAACTTTCTCTATGACCTGCACGACATGAAATACCCTGTTTTACTTTCATAAAAATAATTCAATATAAAAATAATAATTCTGTCCATGATTATCACAAAATTGGCAGCTTTGGACAACACAAAAATATCATGTAGGCTAACAAGATCGCCTGGAAGTCCATAATACATCAAAAGTCATGTCCAAAACTAATCTAACTAATCTATAATAAATAAAACTATATAAACTTGTTCAATATACAATAATACATCATTATCAGAACAAACAAGCCTAATATCTTTCAATATCTTTAATCTTGCTCACCAGGTAAGAACTCTTGCATCTCCTGCTCATTTAAAGGTTAGTAAAAATAGTAAAAAAGTGAGATAAATACTCAATAAGGTATAATATATAAAGGAACATGTATACTTTTAACATAAATACATATCATAAGGAAAATAGGAATCGTGATCATTTGTAAAGGATTAAATATGTGCGGAAGCCTTCATAATGCATATAAGATTTTCTTACCTTTATATTTAACCAGAAAACATGCTTAAATCTTACTTTTTTTAGGTATTAGGGCTGATAGGCCTTACCAACTAAATGAAAGGATTATCGATGAAAGGATTATGTATACTTTCACAGAATCTAAGACCTCACGCTTCTATTTAACACCCAAAGGTGGGTGGTCTACACATCTCTTTATAGACGAGGTCAAACACTACTTTTCTTTCCCTTGTGATTCTAAAGAGGTGGTCCTCGATATGCCACTGTACTATCCTAAGATATGCCAATGAATACTACCCATTGAATAATTCTTGATCTAATTTCTTAACTCATCTTAAGAAAAAACTCCACACTTAACTTCATAATAACTTAGTTCTCACCCTTGGAGAATGGTTCATAAATCTTAACAAATTATATAGTTCACTTTTATACTTTCACAATTGTTTTTAATGCATACATACTTAATTCTCTTCATATAATGTCCAAATAATTTCACAACTTTTAAAATTTTAGGAAATACATGCACAAATTTGACTTAAAAATTTAGAAAAATTAGGAGAATTAATCACAATGCATCGAGTATCAAATATTAACATTTTCAAACCATAATTTGTACATACGAGACACTCAACATGATTTCCTGGACGCATGAAGCAAAACATATGAAATGCCATTAAATAAACATCACATAGCTAAAAATCATGGCATCCACGAAGTTAGGGTTCCCGATTTTGCACAATGTTCCACCTAAATTAGAAATCGAAAGGCAAATTAACATATATGCCTGTATTTCACATATATATCTCAAATCAGAAAACACATTAACATGTATGCACATTTAACACATGTTTATTTTAAAATCTAAGGTTGGATGGGTATTTGAACAAAAATATCTAAAAAAAATAGTGAGAAACGAGTATCAAGAGAAAGAAAAGTATAGAAGTGCACTTACCTCAATTCGATCTATGAGTTTCTCAAATGGCTTCACCCCAAAAATAGACCCAAGAGCTTCTATTTCCTCTTCTCTCCCTCCTCCTTCGTGCGCTCTCTCTCTCCTGTCTCCCTTTTCTCTACAAAAGAATCAAGAAAAAGTTGATCTCGCGGGTTTAAATACCTAGACTGGCGCTTGAGCGCCAATCGAGCATCCCTTGGGCATGAAAGTCTGCATTTTATACTCGAGTACACCTCGGGCGTGACTCAAGCATTGGGCTACTGGATTCCGCGCTCGAGCGCGCCTCAGTCATTCCTTAGGCACCATTTTGAAACTGAACCCAATTGATTTTTGACCTCATTTTGATTATATTGTATTATTTAATCACAATTATTATAAATTAAAAATACAAACCTTATAGAAGAACTCTACACTTTATTTCTTAGTTCTTAATTCTCACTCTCTTGGAGAACAATTCATAATTTTCTTAATAGAATTACAGAGTTTTCTTTCGTGATTCTGAATTCTCTTCACTTACATGATTTCATTGAACATGAATAATCATTCCTGGATATTCAATGCAGCAAATTTGGCAATAGTTAATGTAGGAAATCATGAAATTCAAGCCATATGCATTTAAGTGTACAATTCTTATAAATTCACCAAGAAAATCAACATTGAATACCGAAATCAGTGGTCGTATACAAATTAGTGGGTATTGCATTTCCATCCCATACATATAACATATGTTTGATGGTTTAAAGCCATTATAAACTATAGCTTGAATTTAGGGCTTGAAAGTTCAACAAAACTCAAGAAAATCCAATGAAAATTACCAAAATGGGCAATTTCTACATTATCGGTCCATAACGTAACATACAAGACGTTTAGTGGTGGTTTTTCGCACATGCAGAGAACTCAACACAATTTCTCAAACATGCAAAGTATTATATACGAAATACAAGTGATGAGGAATCAAAATAATCAGAAACCGGAAAATACATTTGGTTAGAGTACCAATCTCAACATAATACATCACTTGTTAATGAGTTTGCCCCAAATTACTATATAAAATCATGAAAAATTGACATGCATATACATTTTAGACATGTAAATTTTAAATTTGGAGCTTACTTTGATTGACCCAATTTAAGCTATTGGAGCCTTTTCTCTTCTCCTCTCTCTTCTCTTCGACGTTCTCTCTTACTTCTGCCAAAAATGGCAAAACCTAACCTGTGCGCGCTTAAATAGCCAATTGGTGCTCGAGTGTCGCCTGGGGTGTGGATTGAGTGCAGCGCAAAAATGGCCAAATCTGGAAATCGCACCGAGGGCGCACCAAAGGCGAGCATCAAGCACACTCTATGCCTTATACGCTCATATTTTTGTGCCGAGGGCGCGCCGGGGTGAGTCTTGGGAGCTGCCTACTGAAACACCATTTCGATCCTAGCACCTCTTAGGAGCCAAGGTGCACGTTGAGCATGCTTTTACTATTCACTCGCGCAATTTTGCATAGAGGGTGAGCGTTGAGCAGTGCACTTACCATTTACTTGCATAATTTTGTGCCGATGGCTCACTGAGGACGGGCGTCGAGCAAGTCTCAAGGAGGGTGAAATCCGGGTTTTGTGACAAATGGGCACCACGGGCACGAGTTTGGCGAGCTCAAAAAGGAGGGCAATGTGGTATTTAGGCCTAAGGCAGGCTTTAGGCCTACATCAGGCCCAAATATTTTGGTTCATTTTTTAATTTTTGACCCAATTTTTTACTTTTTTTACCCTAACTTTAATTATATTTGTTTAATTAGTTGTAATTAACATAATTTAGAAACTCCATCCTTACACAAGACCAACATATCCATGTGAGTGGATTAAGAGCCGCTAGGCTAACCACCAAACTATAGCATGCCATGGAGAATAAGATGAAGAAAATTTATCAATAATCACACTACAAGTTATAAAAACCCAATGTTTAGACATAAGATAAGAGATATGCCATAAAGACATTACTTTTTATGCATCTACTCTACTTTTCTTAAAAGGGCCAAATTTAGAACTCAAAAATGGATGTAAAACATCCCATTTTACTTATTGGAAACTATGTAAGTCAGTGGACACAATCTCTTTTTGAAAAAGTAATAAGAGCGTGGAAACTGATAATTGGGATTCCACATTATTTTAGAAAGAATAATAGATATGTTATACAGTAAGGTTTAGACATCTTTATGATAATAGGCATTTTTTCTGGGAAAGTCCAAGTAGAACACAATCAAAAAAGTGCAAACTCATACCTACAACTCAAAGTGGACAATATGTTATTATGTGGATTCAAATTGTTACATAGTAGTATCAAATACAATCCTAATCAGGAGTATGCGGACATTAGTGGACCTAGTTATGAGCTATGCCACACATGGCGAGGACGTCGTTCTTTAAGTAGGGTGGAGTGCGAGTGTTGGTATCTAGAATCCCCCGTCACTTGAGAAAAGAGAATAGATATTTTTCATGATAAATTTTAAATATCTTTATGATAATAACTTTTTTTCCTAAAAAAGTCTAGAAAGAATAAAATCGTGGGGGTACAAAGCTTGTATCTACAGTCTAAAGAGAATAACATGTTACATTGTGGACTCGAGTTGTTACAATGAGTGCCATACCCTTTATTCATATCCATATTTTTGGATTTGTTGGTCAACTGTAGAGAGTTTCATGTTAGGTTCACTTGATATTAGTATAAAAGTTCTATGAAACAAGACAATTTTTTTTAGTGGTGCATAATAGATGTATATGCCAATATGTGTAAAATTATAATGTCTGATATGCTCTTGAAAAGCCCACGTGTATAGTTTTTTTAAAGATATAACGCCTAAGGGGTATACATGGGTGATTTTTTCAAAGAGGCCATACCTCAGAGGCACATATGTGTGGTTTATTCAGATAAGTCATAGTCAATGTGGACATAATGGGCGTACATTAGCCATCACTTATGCAAAAAATCATGCACCATTCTAGGACTAAGTACATGGGAATTTTGAATCTCTTTTGAATGCCATGGT
>JAOVVI020004061.1:0-10966 GCA_028571085.2 Nepenthes alata | reverse complement strand
ACGCGTGATGACCTCCTCCAGCAGTAAATAGCGCAGTCAGTCTACAACGGTCAACAAATCAGAGGCAAAGTGCTCCGACTAAAAGTTGGCCGCCCAGAGTCACATATGGGCAGCGCCACCTAATGCGAAAGCTAAACCCGTTAAACAAAGTGTGCTCGTATGTAAAGATGTCGTGAAGTAATGACTCACCCTGATGACTCCTCGAGAACTTAGGTCCATCTGAGAGCACAACACACGTCTCCAAGCAGCTGTACTGCGGTGATTAGTGTTACGGCCGGCCACCCCATTCAAAGTACACTAAGCCGGCTGGCCAGCGCAAAGAGTAAACGACTAAAAAGAAAGCAGGACAAAGTTGGGAAACACGATACGTCAACAAAATTAGTGTTTTATTAACAGAGATTTATTTACAAAGTACAACGAAGAACAAAAGTACAAAAATCATAGTTAGGGAGCAGAGCTCCCAGGACGAAGCGGGAGAGGCCCCTGGGTAGCCCGAAAAAAGTCCACCAGGTTCTCACACCGCTAGGCGG
This sequence comes from Nepenthes alata, assembly GCA_028571085.2. Taxonomy (NCBI): domain Eukaryota; kingdom Viridiplantae; phylum Streptophyta; class Magnoliopsida; order Caryophyllales; family Nepenthaceae; genus Nepenthes; species Nepenthes alata. Next base: position 10,436 of record JAOVVI020004061.1, on the reverse strand, counting down.
CACGATTTGAGGGGTCAAGGACACCATTAGGAAAATCAGGATCCGCGACCTTGACAATATGATGACAAATGCTGACACCTTCCCCGAGCCTGGCCCACAGCGCTTGAGTGACCTCCTGAGGACGCAGATGAGTGGATAGCTCGTTCTCCAACGAGGCTATCCTTCCCCGGAGCTCACCCGTGAGTGCCTCCACCCGGGCATCTCTCTCTTCCAATCTTGCAGATTACACTCTCAGCTCAGATTACTCAGACTGGAGGGCGTCCTCCACCTCCTAGTGCTTCTTGACTTGGGCGCTCAGTTGGCCCATCTGCTCCTCTAGCTCAAAAATCTCATCATCATGATCTCTGATTATGACATCCCTTTGGCGCAATCCCTTGCGCACTACGCCCAAAATATTGTCTTTCTGCAAGAAATCAAAGAAGTTAGGCAATAACGACCAAAGAAGAAGAAAAGGAGAGTCTCGAAAAGTGACCGGAAGACTCTTCGTTGCTTCCTTCTTAACTAGCCCCGTGACTCAGGGCCTGCTAGAGGAGAACTTGGAGTCGCCTGAGATCACTCCACAATGGCTTCACCAGTGGGCTCTAGCGGCACGATGTCCAGGAGACTTGGAGCAACGGCCTCCTGTGCAGGCTCTACAAAGATGTCAACTGCCACAGCAAATACTTCAACGGCTGGCTCTCCCAGCTCGGCAAACGGTTCCGCAGCTAGCTCCTCTAGCCCGGCGGCTTCAAGAAGTGGCTTCACTGGCGCAGCCGGCGTCGCCAAGTCGTCCGGCAACAATAACTCAACAATGGCGGTTCCTGTGGCAATTCGCACAATAGCCTCAAGGCCCTCCACAGAAACCTCAACCCCGGAGCACTCCCCAATCCCAGCAAGTCGCCCGGCCATTCGATAGTCTGCCAAGCAGGCTCAGTTGGAGCAGCCCTTTTGTTCCCTAGGCTTCTGGGAGCTTGAGCAATCACGAGAACGCCAGTCTTGCCGATAGTATTAGCATCAACCTTCCTCTTGCACTGCGATGCCACTAGTGGAGGTCTGACCTTTTGAATAGGTGAAGGAAGACCCCAACAAGCTCTCTTGGCTTCCTGCCTTAAGACCAGGTGATCCCTCCTGAACTCGAATAGATGCTCCTTCACCAACTACAATATCGGCTGCACTGCCTTCACTTCTTCCTTTGTTGGCTTCCTGGTGAGATTATCAGGGACCTTGCCCCAATCCTGGGACAAGGGCCAGCTGTTAGCAACGTGATCCTTCTAGTTCTCGAGGGAGTCGTGGATCGCGCTGCTGATACGCAGCTCCCTAGGAGACAAGGAGATCCAGTCACCACTCTTTGTGAATCGACACATCACCCTGACAACCTCCACTGTTAACAGGCGTGAATGGTGGCGGAGGATTATACAGAGTGAACAAAGATATCGCATAGCATTCGCGTGAAGCCATGCGATAGGAATGCAAAGCGCCATCAAAATAAAGAGAAATTCCTCTGGTACAGGGAGGCGAAGCCCACTCCTCAGGTGTGTCTCATACACAGTAATATAGCCATTAGGCAGAGTGCAAGCTCTGTTTTACCCCATGGGCATCGAGAACACAATCTTTGGCAGGATGTTGAACTCGACGTACAACTCCCTCACCTCACCAGTGGAGATAACAGAGCCAATTTCTGAAACAGAAGGAGCCATGAGATCAGAAGTAAGAGGAAGAAGACAATGACTTAGAATTTTTGAGAAGAAAGGCATGAGAAATTTGAATTGACGAATGCTTTTTATAAAGTTTGCAGCCGTTGGAGTGAGGCAGCGCATCGCAAAGGTGCACCCATCATGACGGAACGTGTCGTTTTCGGAGAGGACACAGTCAAATCGGATCTTCTGATGAATTAATTACTAGGATTATAAATTCACTGTATGACGACACATAGCAGAGTACTGAAGCGGTTTTGCAAACTTTTTAATTTCCTGTCCAACGGCATAATAAAATAACGCATCGATTCAATTCACTCTAGTTCTCCGAATTCTGATACGACGGTCAACGAATCCGATCAATGCTCTCTTCAGCATAGTTCTCTGAATTTTGACGTGGTGGTCAACGAATCCGATCAACGCTCTCCTTTCGGCTCAATTTTTTGGATTCTGATATGACGGTCTGTGAATCCTGTCAACGCTCTCTTCTGCATAGTTATCCAAATTTTGATGTGGCGGTCAATGAATCCGGTCAACGCTCTCCTTTCGACTCAATTCTTTGGATCTTGACGTTGCGGTCAACAAATTCGGTCAACATTTCCTTCAGCTCAGTCCTCTGAATCTTGATGTTGTGGTCAATGATCAACAGACCGGGAGAGAAAAATAAAGAGCACGCATGAAGACAAGAGAAGAAGACCAAGAGCCACTGCTAGATTTTTATCAAACTTACCACTACAAGTTACACAGCTAGACGTGTTTCATCGTAAACATGCCGAAGGCCGGAGTCCCAGGCCACCAGCAAGGGGGGCTAGTAATGGGGATGCCAATAGCAAGCTGGCCCACAAAGGGGGAAACGGCCCAAATCCAGCAACGACCCTTTTCTACCCGGGACGGTCAATGCTAGCATTAACGAGTGGAGTAGCAAGTGGGACGGCAGTAGCCCAAGATCAACGATGGCCCATCTGAGCCCGGGACGATCAACGCTGTCGTTGACCAGAAAAGTGGCAAGTGGACTGGCAAAGGCCCAGGACTAAGGCAGCCCATGCCTAAATCGGCCCACGCGTTCCTTTCCAGGCAACAACGATCGTCTGCCCTGATTTCTCGCATCTCCAAATAAGGCAATCTCTCCTGTAACGGTAACTTCCCAGAATCAAAGTACATCCTCGAAGGAAGGCGCGAGTATCTACATGCAATCTGCAAGGAAACCCTAACGGTTACCATGCGCAGAAGGAAGGAGATTCACCTCCTTGACCATTACGGTAAGGAATGACGCTCACGCCTACGCAGGAAAGGCAACGATCCTCCTATAGAAGGCAGGCATCCAGCCTCATTGCGTAAGGAAGGAAGCCTAGGGCCATGGCTATAAAAGGCTATAGAAACTCACTCCAAAGACACGCCTTCTCTTACCCACTAAACGCCCTCAAGCAAACTCAAGCTCTCAGAAACTGTCTAAACTCTCGAGCATCCCAATACTCTCTCTCTCTGTTACTGGTTTCCTGCGAAGCTCTGTACTTAGAGAAATAGGTCTCCATGAGCATTCAAAGCCACTCTTTCTACGAGTGCACTCCCCACCTACATCCATAAACATTCTCCTAACATTCATTTCTACATTCTCTACATTCACATTCTATTCTCAGAAGGCTTCTTACTGATTTGAGCGTCTGAGTATTTTCGGTGGGATAAAATCTCGCCGTCACCTAACCACTTGTTTGAAATTGTGGTGTGTAAGATTCGAAACTCGGAGGATGAAGACTGGAATCCGACGGACAGCTCGACCAGAATCTATTCGAAATTTGGACCTAGAACGCATCAATTATTATTACTATTATCACTATTATTATTATTATTATTATTGTTATTTTTATCACTATTATTCTCTCTATTATTATTATTACTATTATTGTTATTATTATTATTATTATCACATTATTCTTCATACTATTTTACAAACCAAACAGTGAAATACTAATTTCACATAATTATATTCTAACAACCAAATATGAAAATAATAATTTTTAACTCTATTATATTTTTTAAAAATAATTATTCTATTTTCACTTTATTTTATTTCAATAATCAAACGTATGATTAGAATTTTGCATTATAATTTGTTAGGGGTTGAAGACTGCACGGTGAGCTATGTTTCTGATGGACAATTGTTGCTATTATTAACTTACTGTTTTGGATCTGAGCCACAATTATGATGGTGGAATAAATCCGATTTCTCACCGACCCAATTGACAGAGAATTATTACATGCTCGAGGAAAGAGAATTTTAAATATGATAGAAAAAGATACTCTAGCATAAATCATGGCATGCCGAACATCTGTTTCTCGTCTGTTCTTGTTGTTTATCTCTGTTTTAGAATACATGACAATTTTAGAGTCCGTTGTCAAAACTGTGCTGGTAGCAATTTGAGGTGTGGAGGACTTTGTCTTCAAATGTTCGTTTCTAGGTCACTCCTTCGTATTCTCGCATCCATCATATTTTTTGCTTTGGTGTAAAAAGGGAAGTTAGCTCGATGTTGACATGATGATTTACACAAGCGAGGACCATTTTCAATGGTACAGGTGAATGACTCATGCATGCCTGAAGGGTGCATGTGCGTGAAAAGGACAACACAGCAATGTCTGATAAGTGTGTCAAGGACGTTCGTGTGCTAGGGTAGTTTCTAGGAGTTTTTCTCTTTGAATTTGATCACTTGTTTCGCCATTTGAAGGCTAGACTCCATATTTAAGTGTTTTGCCTTGTTTTGGGGTGGTTAATTGGAGTCGTTTTTAAACACCTTGAGCACAGAACTAAGAGGGGGAAAGGGAAGAGAACGACGAGATTACTTTGTTGGGCTTTGTATCTTGTTTTGACCATTATCACTCTAGCGTCTATTGTTCTAGTTATTTTATGGAATATTTTTTGTCGGTGGTTTTATTCGTTTGCTCTCTTGCTGTTTATTGCTCAGTTTGCCTAAACATTTGTGGTGTCTCCAAAGGTGGTTTTGAAGGGTTTGTTGTGACTAGACTCATATTGTAATGAAGAGTTATTAGACTTAATTTCATGATTTTTTTCTTTATTTAAAAAGGGTTCTCGCGTAAAAGTTTATGTTTGTTTTATTGTGTAATTTCTTACTTGTGAATATATGGTGTCATCTCTCGTTTTCATGAATTTGAATGAAAGGTTTAGTAATCAATCCAGATAGAAATTTATTCTGGACTTTATGGGACAAAATTTGGGTGGACCGATCACAACATCGAAGTGTTAGAGAGAAGCCCAAATGATCAAGAAGTCTTCATGGGAGACTTAAGGGTTTGATTAGTTGCAGGTAAGAGTTCTTACCTCCATTTCCATTCTCCCTTTTCTACCCTGCCCGTTGAGAGAGAGCTGGGGGGGGATTAGAAGTGTTTGCAAATTGCAATATGGAATACTAGAATCTAAACTAAAATCATGCTAGTTTTCTACATACATAGAATCACAAAATTGATAACAATATTTAAAACTGTTAGATTTTTGGATCATTCCCTTGTGAGTTCCACACCCATTTGGTATATTATTTGGTGATACACACAATGATGCACCAGTCTTGGCCTGATCAGGGAAAAATTATTGAGTGGCACATGACAGGCATGTGACCCATGCAAATGCGCCGTTTGTCCATAATAGAGGTGCCCGATATGTATATGAGAGGCGCACATAAGCACTTTGTTCAAAATAGAGGCACTCATTGTGCACCTTAGAGATGCACATGCGTATTTTGCCCAGAGTGTTCAATGCCTGAGAGCGCTCGTGTGCAGCCTGCAAAGTGGGCTCGTGCCTAATGGGCGCTTATGTGCCGTTCTTGATATAAAATTGCCCTGACGCAATTTTAGGGTTGTTTTTTTACAATTTTGAATTATTAATAGCTAACACAGTGAGAAAAAGAATAGAAAGAGAGAGAAGTGATAAGAATTTGTTCATCCGTTTGAGTCCTAAATCGTGTTTTATTTCTCCACCGACTTCATGTATGCTATTCTTATCAAATGGCATTTTGCCGGTCATATTCTTCTTTTTCATCTTATATTCTTTATTACTCAGGTTTATTTCTACAAGATGTGTTCACGTATTTGTTGGAAGTTTTTGTTGCCAAAACTCACTATTTAGTAGATATTTTTCGGATTTATAGTCTCGGGATTCTTTTTATATTTAAGAAGGATTTTTTCACGTAAAACTTGTGATTGTTATTTGTTTTCAATTATCAATTTATCTCCTTATGGGTTTAGACAATGGGGTTCAGAACCTGACAAGTGTTATCAAGGATCAGTTGTTATTGTCATGCTAAAACCTATTTGAACAGATGGATGATGAAAATAAAATGATTTGCTTGAATGGCTCAAACTATGATATTTGAAGGAATAAGATAAATGATTTATTGTTTATTAAAGCAATGTATATTCTAACATTTGCTACTATAAAGCCCGAGTCAAAACCCAATGAAGAATAGGCTTTGAATGTGAACAAGTTTGTAGCTACATTCAGTAATTTATTGATGATAATTCGTACAATCACATTCGAAATAAAATACATACAAAAACATTGTATGAGAAGCTCGAAACACTTTATGCCTCAAAGATTGGTAACAATAAATTATATTACTTGATGAAATTGATGCAAGTGAGGTACATGGAAGGTACTTTTATAATTGATCATCTAAATGAGTTTTACAACTGCGTTGATTAATTGAGTGGTATGAGTATCAAATTCGATGATGAGTTGTTGGGCTCATAGTTGTTAACCATTCTATCAAATTCATGGAAAGTTATACATATCACATTGCCAACGCCACTCCTAATACTATGGTGACTTTTGAGATAACAAAGGGTGTTGTACTGAATGAGGAGACGAGGATAAGATTACAAGATTTTACTTCTTCACACTCTGAAGTACTGGTCTTAGAGTCATGGGAAATAAACAAAGGGCAAGGCCTAAAATATGAAGAGAAGAACCGAAATAAATCATGATCGAGATATTAAACCTCAAATGCCATCACTACAGGAAAAAGGGTCACATCAAAAAATACTGTTATAAATAAAAGCGTTAAAATGTAGATGGGAACAAGAAAAAATGTTAAGAAGTCTCGAGATGAGGAGAGAGCCTCAATTGTTACCAAATCCGATATTTTTCTACACTGCAAAGAAGAAGAAGCAAATAACATGGTGGATCATGAGACAAATTAGGTGATCGATAGGGGTGCATTACTCCATGTTACTTTAAGAAGGGAATTCTTTACATCTTATACGCCCGATGATTTTGGAGTATTGAAAATAAGAAATGAATGTGTGTCCCGAATAGCAGGTTACGGTGATGTGTGTTTGACTATCAGCAACGAAACCAAGTTATTGTTGAGGGATGTACGACACATCCTAAATATTCGATTGAATCCTATTTTAGCAGACAAGCATGATGATGAAGGGTTTTACAACACTTTTTTTGAAAGGACCTGGAAGCTAATTAGAGAATCTTTAGTTGTGGCCTAGGGAAAGAAGTTTTCCATATTGTATGTGATGCAAGCCTCAGTTTCAATTGGAGATGTACCTATGGCAAGAAATAACGAGTCTTCAGACTTATGGCACAAATGCTTAGGCTATATGAGCAAAAGGGGGCTGCAACTAAGAAGAATTTTCTTTAGGGCGTGAAGGAAGCAAAGTTGAAAACTTGTACTCATTGCATGGTGGGGAAACAATGAATAGTTTTCTTACATGGAAACACATCTACAAGGAAGAAGAATTTTCTTGAGTTAATCTATACCAACATATGTGGGCCTCTTAAAACGAAGACACTCGGTGGAGCATTTTACTCTATCACATTCATTAATGACTGTTCAACGAAATTATATATCCCTTGAAGTCAAAGGATCAAGTCCTTGGCGCCTTTAAACAATTTCATGTCTTGATTGATAGACAAATGGAGAAGATGCTAAATTGTATCCAGAGTGACAACGGAAAGGAATACATTAGAGTATTTGATGCTTATTATCAGTCACATGGAATTCAACACCAAAAGACTCCATGAAAGGCACTATAGCTAAATGGTGTGGTTGAGAGAATGAATAGAATGCTAACTGAGAGAGTTCGCTGCATGCGTTCGACGGTAAAGCTCCCTGATTTATTTTGGGGGGAAGTCTTGAATACTGTGACCCACGTAATCAACCTCTCACCAAGTGGCCCACTAAATGGTGATATACTAGAGAAGGTGTGGTCTAGAAAGGAGGTCTCCTGCAATCACTTGTGTGTGTTTTGATACAAATCCTTCGTCCATGTTCCAAAATATGAAAGAATTAAAGATAAGACAATGCATCTTTCTTGGTTATGGAGAAGATGAATTTGGCTATTAGTTTCATGATTCAATAGAAAAAAAGCCTGTGAGGTCAAGGGATATGGTATTTGTCAAAGATGAAAATATTGAGGATATGGGAAAAGAAGACAAGGTGATCTCTAAAAATAGCAACAGCTGGCTTTGCAATATGAACCCTGAAGCTTTGACACGCATGCCAATTCAAGATATAAACGGTGATCAATGTGATCTCAAAGGCAAACAAGACCGTGAGACTACCATTCTTGATGGGGTGGATGATGCTAATGGGGATGAAAATGCCAATTATGATATTCCTGGAACTATTGAGACCATCCCACTCTGATGATCCATGAGAAATTGAAGATCCTCTCGCCTATCAGTCAATAAGTATATGTTATTTACTGATGGTGGAGAACTTAATAGTTTTGATGAAATGATAGAAGATAAGCACAAGTCAGAGTAAATGGAAGCCATTACCACACTTTCGAGTTGGCCAAGTTTCCTAAAGGCAAATGAACTTTGAAGAATAAGGAATGTAAATGAACTTTCGTTTGAAGACGAAAGAGAACAACCCACGGTCAAGGGTTTAACTAATGTAAGGGCGTCAACTTTGAGGAGATTTTTACTCCATTTGTGGAGATGTCTTCTATCAGGGTAGTTCTTGGATTGGTCATGATTCTTGATCTGAAAATTGAATAGTTAGATGTGTGGACTGTTTTTATCCGTAGTGATCTTAAGGAGGTTTATATAGAGTAATTGGAGGGATTCTGAGATGAGGGGAGGGAGTATCTAGTATGCCACTTGAAGAAAAGCCTTTACGGCTTAAGCAAGCCCTGAGATAATAGTGTACCCAACTTGAAGAAAGTTGGGTACACTGATGCAGATATGGTGAATAATATTGACTATCGAAAGTCCACCTCGGGTTATTAGGTTATATATACGGAGGAGTTGTATTATGACAATCTAGGCTGCAAAAATATGTTACTCTCTCTACCACTGAAACGAAATATATTGTAGTGATGGAAGCAAGTAAGGAGATGTTATGGATAAGAAGTTCATTCAGGAACTCAGCTTCAAGTAAGAGCGATATGTGCTACTTTATGAAAATGAAAGTGCATTTTACCTTTGTAGAAACTCGTTATTTATTCTCAATCAAAGCATATTGATATTCGATATCATTTGGTGATGAATGTTATTGATTCGGTGTTGCTAGCATTTGATAAGGCTAGGGACGAAGATAATGGATTTTGCATGATGACCAAAGTGATGCAAAGGTGAAAGTTTGAAGCTTGCCGAACTATAATTGTGATGGTGATGGCTCCTATAAGGTCATGAAGGAATGTTTGTTGGGTTTTTGGGTTACTTTCTTATAAGTCTCACACCCATTTGATATATCGTCCAGTGATATGCACGACGACGCATGAATCTTGGCCTGGTCGGGGAAAAATGATTTAGTGACATAAGACAAATGCCTAACCCATGTATGTTCACCGTTTGTCCAAAATAAAGGCGCCTGATGAGCGCCCAAGAGGTGCATACATGCACTTTGTCCGGAATAGAGGCACCTGATATGAACCTGAGAGGTACACATGTATATTTTATACAGAGTGTTTAGCACCTAAGGGGTGCTCATGTGCTATTTGCACAATGGGCTCATGCTTGATGGGTGCTCATGTACCATTCTTGATATAAAATCACCTTGATGCTATTTTAGGGTTATTCATTTGCGGTTTTGAATTATTGAGCGTTGGCACATTGAGAAAAAGAAGAAAAATGATAAAGAGAAGAGAGAAGAGGAAGATTTTCTTATCCATTTGAGTCTCAAATTGTATTCCATTTTTCATCGACCTTGGGTATGTTCTTATTTTCGTAAAGAATATTTTTCAGTCATATTTATTTTCTTTTATCTTATATTTTTTATTACTCAGGTTTATTTCTATAAGGCATTGCGTTTTTTGTATTTGTTGGAAACTTTTATAATCGAAATTCATCGCTTAATGGATGTTTTCGAATTTATAGTCCTGTGGTTTTTCTCTCATTTGAAAGGAGGTTTTTACATAAAATTTTGTGTATTTCATTATTTGTAATTGTTATTGTTTGTTTTGCATCATCAATTCTTCTCCTCATGGGTTTGGACAAGAGGGTTGGGTTCCAACCCAACAAAAACTCCATGGATCATGAGTAGACCAGTAAATATACTATATCATTTAGAATATCCAAAGCCACTCTCTTGCTTTTGCTTGTTTTGCTGGAGTTTGCAATCTGATAATGTGTCATGTGATTTGTTGTATTTTTCATTCATAGTCGGGTAAAATCCAATTGCACATGCTTCCAGTGGTTGCTGTGAGTATCAACGAGATAAGTCTAAAAGAAACATGTTATTTTCTCGCTGTACTAAAGTGGCTGGTTGCTTTTATATATGATTCCCACTGGTTGTTATT
>JAOVVI020004060.1:0-11130 GCA_028571085.2 Nepenthes alata | reverse complement strand
TGCCTTGTGTGTGACAATGTGTCAAAAGGATAAGCTACTCTCCTTTATTGTCACTATGGATGTGCTAACTTTTTCCACGTTTACTTTTTGACCAAGGCATGAAATTGCTTAAAGGCCTAAAAAGTTTGATCAATTAATTTAATATATATACCAACAATTTCTTCGAACAATCGTCAATGAAAGCGATAGTGTACTACTAAGAGCTTTTACTTTCATTGGGTCGCATATGTTAGTGTGCACAAGTTTAAGAAAGTCTGTCTCTTCCGTGGACGAGTTTCTATAGAAGGAAACTCTTCTTTGCTTTCCCACCATGTAGTGAAGGTAAGTCTCCAATTTGGTATCTTTCACTCCCGAAAGAAGGCTAGTTTTTGTAAGACAATTCAACCCCTTCTCATTCATATGGCTATGTCTCTTGTGCCACAACTTGGACATTTACCTCTATTAGCCATGTTCACGTCACTGTTAAAAACGGAAGCTTACAACCCAAAAGTTCAATAATTTCTTGCCGCGTGCTACCATTAGAGACCCTCTAGTGAGCTTCCATGAGCCATTATAGAAGGTGTTGCCATAACTTTCATCATTATGCTTTTTTTGACTGATATAAGATCAAATTGGATGTCCAAAGCGTGCCGAATGTCCCTCAATGTAAATCTTGTGCCGGAGCTAGTGGTCAAACACACATCCTAAGTGTTAAAAGTAGACAGCTCAAAGATACATGACCCTGAAATATCTCATGGCCTATAATTGTAGGATATAAGCTTTTGATGAAATAGAATTATAGCTAACCCAAAGTAGTAAGGATTTTGGACCCTCCTGTTGGCGTGTTTCTTTGTTGTGTCTTTGGGACTATTAACTGCTTTAATCTCTCTTTTATACTTGCATCCTTGCTGCATTTTGCAGCCTAACTAGATTATGATACCAAAATACTCTGCCGGTCTTTCACTTTTAAGAAATCTGAAATCAAATAGTCGTCAGTTAATTCCTCGTAGGTTCTTTTCTTATCTTTTGAGAGATTTCACTCTAGCTAAATTACATTTTATAGGGGAATATGTACAACACGAAATGGATGAGCAGAAATATAAAAACCTTGAAGAAACACTTTCTTGATGGTAAAAATGAAGAAAGTGTGCCTAAGATGCATTTGTGAGGGACTTGTTGCCATTATCGTACACCATTATGTACCAGCTACGTTAATATTTGCTGGAATTATGCATCTGCAACATGATAATTTTGTCTTGCTTACACGGATTTGCCTTTCTACTACTTTAACTTGTCATATCAATATTGATTATCACACTTTTTGTAAAGGCCAACTTGCAACCACCATCATGTCCGCTATATCAGCACTTGCATATCAGTGTCACCTTCGCCACCCGAACACACACACTCTCTCCCTCTCTCTCTACATTTAGCTGTTGTGACATTTGATAAATGATAATGATAGGCACTAGATTCTGGAAACACACCAATGATGCTTTACAAAAAAATTATTTACAGGCATTGAGGATATGTGATATCATAGAGTAAACTTTGACACAACAGTAAGATTTTTTTATTTTAATCTAGAAACTAGGGTTCAAATTTGGGTAACAGACTCTTTGCTACACGGGGATAAAGTTGTATACCTGTGACGCTTTCCAAATCCGATAATATGAGTCTCATGTATTGGATTGTCATTTGTTGAGAATAGGCTTATTTTAAATACCATTTATTTATATATCAACACCAAGTGCATAGATGACTACTATTTCTTAAAGAATAAGTGGGTATATACTTGCTTTCTTTGGCTTTTTTGCATAATGTTATCTGAGTTTTGGTAAGAACATAAGAATATTTGCATGTCCTGTGGAGTTGGCGGTTTCTCAACTGCCATCATTGAATGTTGAGGAGAGGATCAAGCCCTCCACTGCAGAAGCATGATGTGGACGGAGATGTGAAGGATGATCCTGTATACAACAGGGAATCTTGTGATACATCCTCCATTTGCAAAGTCCGTTTCGTTATATCTGCAAAATAACAAGGAAAAATGTTTGAATTGAATGTAATTTGGTATAAATACTTGTTAAGTTAAATTGAAAATTGATCAAAGGGGAGAGTTTTTTTGGCCATGGAGGAGATGATGGAAATAAAACCAAAAACAATTAAACTGTTTTCCCCTAAATGGGTAGCAGGTGAAGAAAATAATGGTGGAATTCTTTTAGCCATCCATTGTCCCTAGGGGATTCTATTTTCATGAGTTTACTTTGATGATTGATCTTAATTAAGATATTTTATTAGCTAAATTTTATATTGGAATGCCTCTAGAAATTTACAAAGGAGGTAGTCGATTCAAAATGCTGAAAAAAAAAATCATAAGAGAAATATATGCCTGTTTCTAGCATGATATGCTAAATTTGCATGGCTGGCATTTGATGATATTTATTAAAACAGTGTTTAGTGCTCTAAATTTTAGATATTGTTAAATATACACACTTATTCTGCACTATTGGAAAAACTGTTTGTGTAACTCGAACTAGTTATTTGATTTCATTTGTGGATTAAGATAATTGAATCATTGAAATAAGGATGATATCTGAATTCTAAATTGGACAGAGGAGGTTTGCTTGACTCTGTTTGGCCTAATGAAAGATGATCTACTTGTAGTTGAATACTCAAATAGGGTGAAATGAAACTAAAAGACTTTCTGTATTGCAAATCAAATCCTGTCACACATTCAATGCATCAAATTCTTCGCATGATGCATAATTTCCAGAAAATTATTAAGCTTTGGGAAATCAATGACTATTTTACAAGAGACTTGTGCCCCCCCTCCTTTGTTTGCTTACTACTGAGCATTGATGATAAATCTTCACCACCTCAATAAATGTAAAACCCAATCACTTGAATAATGAGCACAGAGAGACAGAAGAAAGGCTTTCTAAGTGTGGAATATCACATGATTAGAGCGGAATATAGAAGTTGATTCCAAGTATCAGGCAATCCAGGGAGGCACCAGTGGCTGCAGTCGGTGCCTGCATGATTGCCGCTATAGACAGATGGATGAGCATCTTTTCTTAGTTGAGACAGAGTTGTTATGTCAAGTAGGTCCACTGGGGTGCTCATCTTACTCAGTACTCTTTTTACTATGTCTGCTGCTGGAGGTGTGCCTGCTGGGTATGTTGATCCTGATAGTGGTTCGTCCTCTCCTCTGCAGCTCCTGGACGGTGCATTCCAATCCTTGCCCCTGGTTTCAGTAAAATACGTTTACATTTATTATTTGCTTGAGTTTTAGCATTTTGCACAGAACAATGCTAAGCATAGTTCATGGCACTTGCAACTGCACCATACAATGTCTGAGAATAGTGCCTGCCTTGTGTGTGCAGTGTGTCCGACCACATATGGATAGCAGATAAGATTTTTTGTCGATTTTTCGCAGTTGTGATTGCTGCAACCGATGATGCTTTGCAAAGCATTAAGGTTGCCTTGTCAAATATTGGCCGATAACCCGTGATGGTTGTATAGACAAAGCTCAAATAAGGAGGAATAGTAAATAATAATGAAAGATGAGAGGGTGATTGGATTACTCATAGTGGGTGGGAGAAACATTCTGGAAGTAGACTTTGGTTTTGGAAGGATCAACATTCTGGTCAACCCATCTGGCCCATGTTGTTAGCCCTTTATAAAATGCAGTCAGGCGGTCCATATCCTTGTACAACTTGGACCCTTCTTGCATGTAATCCCACCTGCAAAACAAAGTCAACTATTAGATTGCTGAATCCTAACCTTTTTATTACTGAGAGAACAGAATGAGTCCTGTACATTATTGGCACTCCATGATTGACATTGCTATTCTGTTTCTCTCTCTCCTTTTTCTTGGAGATAGTGGGTAAAAGATTACATGAGTTGGATGCATGATGCAAAGTTTTACTTGAATGTTAGCTAGCTAAGCTAGTGAGATCTCCTGCCGTTATTGTTTAAGGGAATAGGAGATGGACCAAAATAAGATGTCTAGTGCAAAGTATAGATATGACTGATTCATATCATGCTCTCAAGTGTTTCAGCTGTTGACTAGTCGTCTATGTTACTCCACATTAGGCGAAGTGGTATTTTAGCAACATTATTCCTTTCTGTATCTGTAATCGGAAAAAAAGAAAGATGAAAGGCGAAGTTAAGTGTTAGGATCAGGCAATTGTTTTGTCTATTTAGTGTATTTGATTTATATGCATAAATGTTGATTCAAGTCTAACAGTCAGAAAATCCCGGTTTTGACATTATGATGACAACATGGGAAGCCAAAAGTTTAAAAAAAAGGAAAGGAGGACGAGTTAGAACGTACGGCTGAGAACTTCCTCTGTGTGTCCACCAATGCCAGGAGTTAAAGATGAGAACATCCATTCCTTTCCAATAATTGCCACCTTGGATTGAGTCCAGTTTGAGGACTCGACCAACTGGTTCTCTGACTATATCCACCAAGTATGTCGTGTGATACAGCAGCAGACTCACCTCATATTCCTGCATCACCACCACCCCCACAACTTCAAATGTTTGAAAGCCACACACACACACACACACACTCTCTCTCTCTCTCTCTCTCTGTCTCTCTCTCTCTCTAATAGGGAATAAAAATGAGGTTCACATGCAGCATCTCACTATTTGTTTGTTTTTATCTGGCCGCGCATATTTTTCGATGCTTCTTCTGGAAATAGTTACGTGTTTTATGCCGGGAAATCAGCTGACTAGTATTATCTTGGAACACCCATTTGCATTGATGTTCACATACTCTGCAGATCCAATAACTAAGATCATTGGTCGTGTATTATCTTGGAACACTCATTTTCAATGAGTAAATACTAGATGTTCAATCCTATTTTCTCCAATTCTTCTTATTGGGAAATTTCTGGCATGTAAGCGTAAGTACTCAATTTTTTAGACGAGTCTGATACTGCAGAGTCCACATAAGAAACATGATGATGAGGTTTGAGCTGGGTAGACAGACTATTGAGTGTATGCCAAGGAAGCTAAAGTTATTCAGCAGTTGTATATAGTGATGTACTCCATTAACGGATTTCAAAATTACGTTTTCTCAACAAAGGGAGGATGGCACATCACCTCCCTGTTCTTTTGGGTGAAACGAATTGAGACAGACGATGTCAGAAGACCGTGTGTCGATTCTCAAATGTTTAAAATGCAGTGTCTCATTCATGTTTCTGATCTGCTAGGGGGCAGCTTCTTACATGCTGCCGAAATGGAAAACTCTTCTTGAACCCCAAATTAAGGTCTGAATGAGAGACATAAGAATAGTTAATAATGTAGCCGGCACTAAGTATTTAATGATCAAGGCTTGATGCGGGTTTAACTGTTACTAATTCTATTTGTTAATTATTAGTTTTATAAGCCAAAAAAAAGGTGTAAATAATAATAATAACAATAATAATGATGATGATGGTGTAAAATAGGTTGCACCCACCATCATCCGGGGCCGACTCCTACGAGCCCCTACCTTTGTATCAAATAAGAATGCCTCCGTTTAATTATTAATATTAGTGATTATGACATCTTCACAATTAAGAAACCATTATCAAATAAACTATAGCAATACATGTACTTCTTGTATGGTCTCCTTTCTCATAGGAAATACTAAATACAGAGGAAAATTTGAAAGCATTCTGTTTTCTTCCGTTTTAAATTGACCATTAATTTTTATCTTCAGTATAAATTTTATTTTCTGTTTGAAAAATTACCCATTTGTCTTATAAAATAAAACTTTATTGAAATTGACATTGATTTTTAGATTTTTATACATAACTTTTTAACATTACACACACGTACAATAAAAAATGTTAATTTTTTTATGTAAAATATAAAAATGTTTTAAATATCTTTCCCATCAAGCATGTGCAAGAAGCAAACAAAAGGAGGGAGACCATCGGTGGGGACAGGGTAATGACGTGAAACGCATGGACTCTTCGGAAGTCTTAAAAACATTTGGACATTTCATTTTTCTGTTTTAGGCCAACCATCAACTTCTTGTCACATATCAGAATCCTACCCAAAATGAAAAATTTTGCCTTCCTATCAACATCACAGAGAAGAGAAACTAGAGAGCAAATTTGTTTCACTGGCCTTTTTATGGACAAGCAATGATTAGATGGCGCAGATTAGTTTTTCTTAGGCCATTTCATACCACTGAACACATATTAATCTACTTATTTTTACATGGGTTTATTAATATTGATAAATGGATGAGGAATTACTGTGTCATTGGGGGTTTGTTCAATTATAACTAAAGAATATTTTTATAACATTTTATAGTGTAGTTAGAACGTTCTATGACCAAATAATAGAGTGCAAATGGAAGCAGCTGGAAAGAGGCTACGGAGAAGCACCAGCAGGAAATGTGTACAGGAATTTGATATATATAAACAGAGGAACCCTTCACAGCTAATCAGCTAATTACAATGCTTCAAACATATATGGGATTGGTTATTCAAACATTGATTATGTACGTACCACCGCTGTCCAAACCATATATAGAATTTTACCATTTTAACATATTCAACTGATTCAAAATTAACTGTTACTTTTGTTTGCTTGGTAATCGTTCTTATAGAGGTTAGTATGTTAAACGACAACTTAAGCTAACGAGTCAGACAATTAGACCAAGATTTTAGAATTAATTTATATTCTATTGTTACTCATGCATGCTCACGCGAGGAAGAATAAACAATCAAAACACGAACAAAATAGCCAAATTAAATCGCTTTTTTTTTAATAAAAAAAAAAAAAGGAAAAGCGAATTGAAGAGAAGACTGACGTCGAAAGTGGCAGAAGAAGTTCTGGACCCCCTTGAAACAGAGTACTCGGCTTGAGGCTCCGAGGCGTGAATCATACAAGCCAACGAGTTCCACTGATTCAGACTCAGCGAGTCACCCACAAACATTATCTTCTTCCCCCTCCACCTCCCCAGAAACTCCTTCGCATCAAACCTGCAGTCATCACCCATTAACGCGACTTGGAAAAGGAAAGAAAAAAACAAAAACAAAAATCAGCTCAGTATGGTTCCCAGAAAGAAAAAGTTTTCCCTGGCCCTTGAAAAATAGAGCATTTCCCATCAATCCGAACAAAAAACATTTCCCGATTCACCTCCACCCCGCCAAAAACCAAAGCAAAGCATTTTGGAAAGTTGAAAAAGGCTCATTTGATTTCATAGTTTTCCGGAAAAAAGAAAAAGAAAAATTAGTTTCTGAAAACAATAAAAGCAGAACAAGGATACAGTTAAAGAGAGTACAGTGCCTGGGCAAGTCGCAGGAATCAGGTCGCCAGGCGTACTTGAGATACTGCCTATCAGGGCGGCCATACTTGAGGCAGTCAAATTCAGGGTCAATGAAAGGACAGCTTGATGAATCATAGGGAGGAGAAATTGAATCATCAAAAACCCATCTTCCTTGAAACAAATTACAGCTGCCAATTTCTTTCCTAGCTCTCAAAATGGTCACATTTTGAAGCTCTGCTCCTGCTTCTTGAAGAGATAGAAACAGGGTATGGAAGAACAGAGAGTAGAGCGAGAAGCATAGGAACCAAACACCCATCTTGGAAGCTTGGCCCTTTAATCTGGAAAACCCGAAAAAGGAGCGGCGAAAAGCTGCTCGTGTTTTGAGCTTTACACAGTGTAGGAAGAGAAGATGAGAGAGAGCTGCAAATGTCTCCAGCGTTTATTTATTTAGAGGTGTTACTAGATATATAATAAAAATTAAATATTTATTCAATTATTTAATATAATTTTTATTAGCTATTAGTTAAAATTTTAATCATAATTATTAAATAGATATTACATTTTTTTTTCACTGAAAAAAGAACCTCAATATTACTCACCTTGTGGGTGGTGGGCTATTGACCCCGCAATAACTCCTCTCCTTCGCTGGTTCTAAAGGAAAAGGAGTATGTTTAGATCGTAAGTCTAATACAACCATTCTAAGTTAGATTCATTATTTCATTTATGGTGGCAGAAGATTGCTATTATTATTTTAAATCTAATTGCTCATTATATATAAAACATGAAGAGCGAGGGGGCTATATTCCCTTAAATTCTTTACATAAAATATATATATGAGGTAAGATGTTGCACCACCCACTTATCCAAACATGAATACCGCAATTATGGAACGTAAATCAACACTACAGCAATGATAGTATTTAAGATGGATTAACTAAACTATTAAAAAGTAAAAAAAGAAAAAGTTGTTATTCTGAGTGAGTTACTTCTAAAACGACAAAACTTTTATCATTTAGATAAGCTTTTAAAAAGTAAAAAATTGTTATTCTGGATCAACTAAAGCTGTGGGCTTGGGGAGAATATGGGTGCTATGATTAATGTCAGTTGAATTGACGAGGTGGGTCACGGCAATTTTGATTTATGTGGAGCGAGAGAGATTTGTTGACTGTGATTTATATGGATGTTTTGTTATGTTTTTTTTTTAAATATTAAGTGTACTTATTTTGTTCGTAGTTAATGTTTATTATAATATTTTGTCAAAGTTAATATTTTTGTTTTTTATCATCCTTTATTTCAAAATTTTTCTGCTGTTGTAACTTTTCACATTTAAATGAATAATGGAGGAACAGTTCCGAGAAGGTAATGGTAGGATTTTGCTGGATTCTGGAGTGGGAATGTGGGGGCTGGGATAGTGTGGTGGTTGTAGTTTTTTCAATAATAATAATTATCTTTATTTTGCCTATTTTGTTGAGTGCCTTAGATCCCAAGATCCCAAATTGGATTTGAGAGTATTCGGAGGGAGTTTTTGAATTTTTAAGTCTAATTATTCACATTATAAATCCAAACACCAGCTTAGAGACTCCTAATTTACACTCTAATAAATTAGAGAAAGAGAAAGAGAAAAAAATAAAAGAATAGGCTATGAGATGATTTTGTGAGGAAGAGATATTCTAAAGGAAAAGCTTTTGACCTATTGGGTATGTAAGCTTTAGTGCCATGGGACTTATATTTTTATAAGCGTAAAAAGTAAAACATGCATAAGATCTCATAGGTGCAAAATTTAGTGGATATTTGAATTCAAGAATAGGATGATCTTTTCCAAATACTCGTTCATAAGATGCCTATTTTTATATAAAAAGACATTTATAGATATATCTAGTATCTTCTTCTGGACAGTTGGTATCCATTTCTTTGAGAAATTACTGATAGTTTTCCTAAAAGGTTGCTAGCAATTCTCTCGAAGAGTTGCTGGCCGTTTCTTTTAGTTTTTACGATGGACTATCAATACATATGCTCATAATCATGAATCTTGTTGAACTGCTTTTGACCATTGAAGTCACGAGATTATGTCTATTTAGTTTAAATGATGATTCATTATTAAGAGATATAGAAATTAATTAAGTATTGAGGGTTGGCTGTCATATTTGAATACCAGTTTTATATTGATTTATCTTTTCTGATTTATCTTTGCTTATTTGCTACTAGTACAATCATATTCTATCCCTTTCAATTATGTGACTACTCAATCATGCAATCATTCGGCATATAATCACCCAACTCATAGTTGAAGCTCGTAAAACTAACCTTGCTAATGGCCATTTGGTCTCTCAAAATGCTATGTTTTTATGTTCATAATTTTGCCTATACAAGGCACCTTTTGCTACAAGTTTTCTTGATGCCTGGCTTTTCCATCTTTTTTGACAATGAGTACTATAAGACTTTTTCGATCAAGATTGATTATGAGGTTTTTCCTTCCATGTTGAAGGTGTAAATGACGCATTTTTTTTATAAAGACACATTCTCCTAAGGTGTTGGCACAAAAAACCTTCCTGTTTCCTTCTTTTGGGTGACACCTTTTGTTGGATCGTCTCCTCTTCTTGAGCTGGCGGGAGTAGTGTGGTGGCTCGGGCCATCATCTCATCACAACTAGTTTGTTGTGTAAGGATCGAATTTTGTAATTATGCTAAGCATAATTAGCTAAGTGAATATAAGTGGAATATCTGAAAATGAGCAATCTATGCTGAATCATGAGCTGAAATCTGTAGAATTTAATTGAATTACAATCAGCCCCAGGTTGCTGGAAATTTCCATCAGTTTAAGGTGCTGAACCACAAAATTAAAATCTTCATTGTGTTATAACATGCCATCTGTCAAGCCAACTCATCTAAATTTCAGCAACACAGGGCAGCAACAGAGGGCAGTAGCACGTTGGAAATGATTCAGCAAAATCAACATTAGATTTTATCTGATAAATTCAACAGTACAACACGCTATTACAGGCAGCCACGTTGTGGGTGATTCAGCAAAGCCACAGCCTGATTTCAGTAGAGCCACAGCCTTATCTCAGTAAAGTCACAGCGAAGCCACTTAGGATCAGATTTTTAGAGATAAATTTTAGTTTCAACCATTTTTCTACAGCAGATAACGAGAGGAGAAGAGAGGGGAAAATCGGACGGGAGAGAGAGGTGAAGAAGGAAGTATTCCAAGGATCCCAATAGCAAATTTGGGTGAAGATTTTGGGTAAATCAGATTAAGGTAAGCATATTCTAAATTTTCTCTTTCTCTTGCTATCAAATTTTGCTGACTCATTTGAGTATTATTATTCTAATACAGCACAAAAATTATTTTCCCATAATTTTTATACAGAAATTCCATGTCATGACATCTTATTGCTGCTATTCCCTGTTATTGATTTTTAAAGATATCTCATACCATGCTTACTGATTTTGAAGCACGTTCTGCTGATTTTTTTAAAAATGGATATTAGTTGCTGTATTGCTGATTTTCAATTTTGCTGGTACTGAAAATCTGTCTTATACTTTGCTGGAAATTTATTCTGCTGAAAATCTATTTTGTGCTTTGCAGGATTATATTGTTGGGGTCACTCTCTTGTGATATTTGTGTCTGCGGACTTGTTGAGACAAATTAACGCGGACTTTTGGAGAAATCCGGAAAAGTCTGTCCTCGGGATTGATGGAAGAATTGGACGAGGACTATCAGTGGCATCTTGTCCGAGAGGCTGAATTGGACGAGGACTACTTTAAAGGCATCATGTCCGAGAGGTGACATGGACGAGGACGTTGGAGCCTAGGCGTTGACTTTCCACTCACGTAGGCCTGCCACAGCGGCGTGTTGCAGGTGGGCAGTTGACCAACTCT
>JAOVVI020004059.1:0-15702 GCA_028571085.2 Nepenthes alata | reverse complement strand
GGACTTTTGTACCGTTATCACAGACGGTGCCAATGATGCGTCCCGAGTACTCCGGTTGTAATACGAATTAGGGAGCCACTTGATTTTCTACTACGGGTCGAACTGGAGTAAGTTCAGTCTCCATCGCTACTAACCTAGAACCTATGCACCATAAACTATAAACAAGAAGTTAAAGAATTAGCGGGACTTACTTTTTGATTTATCCTCTGATACTCAAGTCAGAATTTTTTCTCAGGAAATAGAAAGATGTAAAAAAGATATGAAAAAATATAGTATTACATATGAATGGGAGACGTGAAACGAAACCTACCTCCTAGTGAGCGCTCAACGAGAAGCGGCTTACAGAGGTGAAAGTCAAGACTCTGATATGATGCACTCAGTAAATGGCTCACTAGAATGCACTCGATACTAAGTGACTTTGTGTGAGGGAGATAAAGCCGTGTAAGGAAAGAGAGCTTAGTTCTTTCTTCGATCCCGAGTCTCGTTCTGGAGTGAATTTTCTACCGTAAAAGTTGCTCTCTCCCCATCCCATGGATGGAGAGGAAATTTATAATGTGTCACGGAGAAGGTTTTGGCACCAAGACTAATAACAGGTGTTACTCTAGGATTCGTCGGCCGCTGGGGTGTCGTCGGAAGCCACGGTGTCAAATGTCGTCTTGTAGCGTTAAAGTGACCAAGGCTAATGATGGCCGACAGGGGCCAGGTCTCTCCTCACGAGGGTTGGATAGGCTGCCAATAGTCGATAGGTATGGCGATTTCTCACGGTTGACCACCATCATCATTGGCTGAGACTTGTTGCGCTGACGTCTTCTACGCTGCCAGACTGCCATTGCTGAGGTGGAGGGTAGACTTTGCTACGATTAGTGAAGCTACAGAGGCTTTCCCCTGAGATTAGGTCGCTGGTCGTCCATGGGCCTACGCATAGCAGGTGAGCTGGCTGGACGGTTCCAGGGCTTTGCCTTACATTGAGCCAAGCTGGCTAATAGGATGACCACTAGATCATCCCTTGTCATGACTGGATCAGCCCGTGTTGTGGGCGGTCCCATCAAATACGTAGAGAATCACTAAACTAATTATAAACAAATCAAAGTAAACAAACCTTGTACAATGTAAACTACATTAGAAACCCCATATGTCATATTTTTTTAATGCACTAATATCTTCACAGATTATCCTTAACCCTTCTATAACTATCAAACTTAGGTATAGGAAGCAATATCATGAAGGAAATTCATAAGAGTTCAAATGGAAGCTTTCACGAGGATATTTCTAGAACACTAAAGCAAGATTCTTGTCATGAAAGTCTAACAAAGAGAAAAACATTAAATTCAGGTCACAGAAAACAAAGATAGCAAATCTGCGAAGTACAAATTCCAAAGAAATCAACCAAAGCATGGCTAAGCAAGATATGAACAAATATAAATAAATATAACCTTGCAATTAAGATGGAATCGTGTAATTCTTTTTTAAGACTCCATACGGCAAAACAAATTACAAGCCCTTGGAACCAATTTAAAGCACCCATGATAATTTAAAAGAAAACAACATGGGAATCAAAGATGGAAGTCACGCTAAGGACAATACCAGGATACCAAAACTAGAGCATAATCAGGACAAATGTACAAAGAAAGGCAAATATGTAACAATATAATATGTTCCAGCCAAAAGAAACAAATGCAGGAAGGAACATATAATGATCAACTTGAAAATTTACTTACAAAACAAAGGATATGTAATGAGATATACTTGAAAAACAAGGAGAGAGTCCTGGAGTATACTTGTCATTCTAATCATAAACTTTGCAAAGGAACTTGTTCATTTTCCTTTACTAAATATCTCAACCTTCTTTCCCCTTTTCAATTCTGTAAAGGCTCTACAAATCTAATTTAGAAGTGTAGAGAAATCAAAGACACAACAAGCACCTCAAACCACCACATAAAGCCTTCTCATGTTTTGATGGGTCACTCCAGGATGTATCAAAAACACCAATTGGTAATCACTAATGAGCCTTGTTATCAGAAAATTGGCTAATCAGGATTTGTGGCAAAAAAAACCAGATTAGTGCAGCCATGCATCCACAAAAAAGGTCATAGTTCAAATGCAGCCTCAAACATCACTCAAACCTCATGATTCCGGAAGATGCCGCTCAACGCCCTTTTACAAATGCTATTGGGAACACAACTTAACCATATGCAACACCATCAAACTATTAATTTACTTTCATAATCCAACATGCAACACAATCTAATTATAATTTCATTATTACAATCACGTTAATTCATCTCAAACATTAATACCTAAAACATACCAAAAACATATCATGAATGAATGATGTGATGATCGAAGTATCCAAGAGTTGAAATCAAGTGTAAGTATGGAATTTCTTACTAGAACTAGGCCAATTTACCAACCTCCATTTCCTTTTTCCTGCTTCCTTCTCCGCTCAACTTATCCTCTTTCTACATGCTTCTCCTTTTCCCTTCTTTCATCTATTCTTTCCTTTTTTGCTGGGCTCTCGGCTGATGAGGAATTATGCTGGCAAGGCCTTGTATTTTTCTTGTTATAATGCCAACTAACCACCCTTTAAAAGATAATAGTTTATCCAAAAATCTACCTTAACAAATTTTAATCATGCATAATTCCAAATATATGAACATGCAATCAAATAATCCTAAGTGACACAAAAAGAAGTAAATCCTTACTAAGAATAAAATATATTCTAGGCAGATCCTTAAATACATCATGATCAACTTTGGGAATAAAATATCACAACATTAATCAAAACCTTTAGCTATAATATCAAAATCTGAAAATCCAGGTATTACAGACCGGGACCCTCGTGGACAGACCTAAGAAAACAGAAGCCCAATGGCAGGACTCATATCTCATAAGATACCTCAAGCAGGTGTAAAATGATCACTAGAGCTGAAATATAGGGGCCGAAGATTCAGGCCAACCCCATTTGGATTTCTAGTTTTCAACCAACTAATAATACCAAATCACGATCCACTCATGACCATACCAACTTCACTGCACTTTACAGCCCATAATTTACAACCAATCAAATTACTGTCTCTAGATTTTTCAACACACTCAACTGTAAAAACACATGCGAAACCTCTCCCGAAGGAAAAGTTTTTGAAAGTAGATTTCTGCAACAACCAGAGAAGCTTACCAAGCTTTCTAGACAGATACCTGCCCATATGCAATCAGAGATTGTGACAGGAAACAGTTTATGACAATGACAGCACCAACCTACTGCAGCAACGATTTCATGACTATAACCGACTCATTTGGACAGGTCCCATCTCTTTTGCCTTGGTTCTCAGAATGTGCTTCTGTATCTTTCCCGTGGCGGTTTTAGGAAGCGGTCCAAACACCACCGACTTTGGAACCCAGTACGCAGGAAGCTTGGACCGACAGAACCTCATTATATCTTCAGCCAATCTCTGCTCATCAGATTGATCCACGCCAGGCTTCAATGTCACAAAAGCACAAGGAGACTCTCCCCACTTCTCATCTGGCCTTGCAACCACCGATACCTCCAGTATTACCGGGTGCAGGTATAGAGCATTCTCTACCTCCACACTACTGATGTTTTCACCTCCAGAGATAATTATATCCTTTGACCGGTCCTTAATTTCAATATAACCATCAGGATGCTTAACAGCCAGATCCCCAGAATGGAACCACCCATTTGCAAAAGCTTCTTCATTAGCTTTGGGGTTCTTCAAATAGCCTTTCATCACAGCATTCCCTCTCATCACAATCTCTCCAATGGATTTTCCATCAGCAGGCACAGGCTTCATGTCTCTCATGTTGACGACATCTAGGCCCTCTAAGGCAATGTATCTAACACCTTGCCGTGCATTGAGTTGTGCTTGGGTTTCCGGGGGAAGGGAATCCCACTCCGGCTTCCATGCACATATTACCGAGGGACCATAAGTTTCAGAAAGGCCGTAAGTGTGGGTAACGCGAAAGCCTCGCTGGGACATGGCAAACAGAACAGAAGGAGGTGGGGCAGCTCCAGCTGTCATTACATTGACTACTCGAGTTAGAGGACGGATTGTCTCTGGTGAGGCATTGATAATTGTGTTGAGAACAACAGGTGCCGCACAGAAGTGAGTTACACCATGTTCAGATATGGCTTGATACACTGCCTTAGCTGTCACCTGTAGAAAAGCAAAAGGTTAACAAAAGAGAAATGTTATGCAAATTAAGAAACAATAATACCACTAAAACAACCCATCCAGGTTAGCACCAGGAGATTGCTATGCACCATTGGGTATGTAGGCGCGAGTTTAGAAAAAGAAAAACACTAAACAGAGTTTAATGTACAACTGCAACTTGGGACCTTTGAATCCCACAAAGTTACAGAAGATCGAGGAATAGGAAAGGCCTGTTTCCGGAAAATTGTGCCCTGCTTTCCAGTCTTCTGGAAACTTTCCATATTACATTAAATAAACTAGAAAGCTTGCAAATCCTCGAGTATGGTCCCAAAGCTTCCTGCTCAATACTATATGATCCAGAAACTTGTTGGGAGCAGTTCGTATTTTCCAGAGCAACTAAATCCAAATTGACAAAATACTCTTTGACAACCAAGTGGGTAATTCATAGGATAGGGAAACCTCTGCTTAATGAACAGAGACATAATAAAGTTACCATAACTTTAACAGTGTTCAGAGTCATGGAGGAAAACTCCACAAATCGGGGTCTAACAATTCATTGGGTAGACTCAAACTCTAAATGATGCATTGAAAATAAGCCACCATATTTACAATACCAAACTTGCACAGGTTAAATGTGGTAATAGCTCCAGCAAATATCCATTTCATTTCAACACTAGGAAAAAAATGTTGCCAGGTTGCATTAGCTTTTAAGTGATAATCATGTAAACGGTAACTAGTATAAGACAGCTATATTTAGATTAACAGATTCCAACTTCACAGAAATGTACATGCCAAGCTGGGTGAATTACCTGCCTAAGGCATATACTTGTTCCACATACAGCAGCAAGGGCCCATGTGTAGCACCAACCATTGCAATGAAACATGGGTAATGTCCAAAGATAGATAGCTCTTTCAGGTAGTCCCCACACAAAAGCACTACTTAGAGACATGACGTATGCCCCACGGTGGCTCAACACCACCCCCTTAGGGCTGGCTGTTGTACCAGATGTGTACCCCAAAGTAATGCTCTGCCACTCATCTTCTGGTGGTTTCCAAGAAAAATCAGGGTCACCAGTCTCCAAGAACCTCTCATATTCAATGGCTCCTTTACTCAAAGCATGTTGGAATCCCTTGGGATCACAACTTTCATCCTCTATAACAATTAAAAGTGGCCACTCAAATTTGTCTTTTCTTTTCTCAGACACAATTTTCAAAGCTTCCTCAGCTATGGTAAAGAATTCTTGGTCCACCATTATAGCCTCTGATGAAGAATGCTCTAAGAGGAAAGCAATGGTTGGTGCAGTCAGACGAATATTAACAGTGTTCAATACAGCCCCAGACATTGGAACTCCAAAATGAGCTTCATACAGGGCTGGGATGTTTGGAGAAATTATTGACACCTGCAAGTGTAAAAAGCATACATAAGGTTAGGTTTCCAAAGCTCAAAGAAAAACAGCGTAGAGATATATGGGCCAATAATCAGATTAGAGTGCAAGAAATCATCATCATCAAAAAAGCATCAAATCCGCATCATCACCTTTGTGAATCCTATCCCAGTATTTTATCGATTTAAGAGAAAGATGCATGAAAAACAAAAACGAATACTGAATATTCCATTCTATTATATTTCCAATCTGCAGAACATTTTGAAAAATACCTGCTGGCACAAAATAGAAGAACCCACATCAATAGCGCTAGAGGCTAATTTGCTAACAAGAACAATTCGTAATGGTGCCAGATGCTAATTTGCCAACAAGAACAATTTGTAATATCCAAGCAACCGAAGAAAGCTCCAAGTAGCCACTGCAGGCACTTGTCAGCTATAAAATTGCATAACAAATAGCTGATGAATTAATAAAGCAGTTTATCATATTAACCACAGAAAAATTAACTGGTGCCTATGAATTGCCTTCTGGATCCTAAATTCAATTATAAAATTAATCATATTTCCATATATCAACAGATTTTGCAAAGTTTATGTAACGACCTGAGTTTCAAAACATGGTAATTAAGAAGAAGTTGGGCTTCTTAAGGGTACCGGTTCCCGAAATATAATAAAAGATGAGTAATTAGGTTAAAATAAGTGAATTAAGGTCAAGAGGTACGGGAGGAATCGGATTGAAAAGCCCAAAGATCCGGAATTGGTAAATCGGGAACTGAAGTTGTAAATCGAGAAATGTTAATTCGTAAATAAGATTTCGGGCTTTAAATTATGATAATCATGGCTTATTAATGTTATATAATCAAAATTAGGGTCCAAGGATGTGAAAATTTGGGTTAGAAGGGTCCAAACGGGTCCCGGACGGTGAAAAAATGAAGTAGGCTTGCTGCAGGCTTGACATGAGCCTGACCCGCACCAGACCAGCGCCCGAGGTGCCACCCGGGCGTGAAAAACAAAACCTCCACGCCTGAGTAGCGCTCAAGGCGCCACTTGGACGCGAAAAACATAATGGTGCGCCCGACTGGCGCTCGAGGTTTTTATATCACGCGAGGGTTTTTCCTTCGCATTTATTTGGCCTTTCTGGGTTTTTTGAGAGAGAGGGATGAGGAACTAGAGAGAGAAGGAGGAGATAGAGGCCCACAAGTCCGAATCCGTCCAAGAGCTAGTTAAAAATGTGATAGATCGAGACGAGACAAATGCACGCTTGTTTTCTTTAGGCATCATCATTCTAATACCCGGTTAGATTTATATTTTATGATTCCCAAGATTTAAGCATGCATATATGTGAATCCCATGCTTAAATATGTAGATTTGATAGGTTTTCGAACAAGGAAACCCTAACCCCCACGCCCGGTCATGTTACCCACGAATTTTTGGGGCTTTTGCTTAATTTGGTACTAGGACATGATTACTCATGAGTTAGGCGTGCTAATTTATCAATTTGGTATCCGAAATTGTGGTTTTATGTGGAATTTTGCTCAAGGAGACCCTAACCCACGCCCGGACTCCGTTTAAGGTTCGATTTGGAGTTTGATGCATAAATTGACTTAGGATTATGTT
The DNA here is from genome assembly GCA_028571085.2 of Nepenthes alata. Lineage (NCBI taxonomy): Eukaryota > Viridiplantae > Streptophyta > Magnoliopsida > Caryophyllales > Nepenthaceae > Nepenthes > Nepenthes alata. The sequence continues at coordinate 8,532 of JAOVVI020004059.1, read as the reverse complement.
TACCCATGCTTTGAAAGTGATAAGGTATCCGTTGGATGTCCGAAATTTTGAGGATTAGCCGATATGTGTATCCGAACGCATTGAACGATATTTGCATATTCTTTCCCATGCTTAAATGTTAATTAAGTTTTGTATAAGTTCAATCGAATGATTTGGAAGCTTCGATATATGCATTTGTGAAAACAATTCGTGTCCAAAAGATTTCAAAGTCAATCTGCCCTTCGATGGTAAGAATTCCTAATCTTCTCTATGATTACGATATTCAAATATAAGTTAAGTCGTAAAAGCTCTGTAAGCCAATCTGCTTTTCGATGGTAAGCATTCTAAGCCTTCTCTGTGCATATGATATTCGTATATAAGTTAAGTTGTGAAAAGACTTAAATCAGTAAACAAGACAATAAGTATATGAACATTCGGAGGGAGATTCCACATTTGAAAATTTGATGGATTTGTTCTCCCGGATGAAGATATTTGTGAAATAAGTTTGGTGGGTCCTCCTTTAAAAGAACAAGAAATCATAAAATTAGGACCACGAATTCATGTTATGAAGAGTAACATCCCTAAGCATGCCACTGGTATGATAGTGGAGACTCAAATATTTGTTCTGGTTGCATATTGTAGCGGGTGATACTATTGACTTGCCTTAAGACGTTACGGTGGTAATCAAGGATAACTCTGTCTTTGAATTTTGAAAGATTGTGGAGAGAGCCACAACTTTTGAACTTTTGGCCTTTGATTGTGTGGATTGAACATAATTTATCCTCAATTATTCGCTCCTTTGACTGAAGAGTCTACTAGCCGGGGTTCGCAAAGATGAATATTTATGCTTAATTTGTATCTTAAAAAAAAGAAGAACATAAGAAAGAAGTAAATTGTATTCAAAGCATATCCGATCAAGTTCATGTTCATGCATTTCCTTCTGCTTAAACTTGCTTATATTGTTTACTACTTTTGAATGTGATTGCATTTATGGAGCTCTTAGCTCACTCTTACTTAACTATTCAAAACCCGGAATTACCCAAGCACAGGATCCACAGGTCACACCCAAATGTGGCTCTGAATATTCACTAACCATTAGACTTACACCATAAATAAGGAAAAATATCTTAAACCCAAAATCAGAGTAACCAAAATAAAATATCCAATATTGTATTGAAATTTAACAATTCCCAGCCTATGGCCATACAATATCTAAATCCAAATAAATGAACTCTTGGTCTAAAAATCAAAACTCAACTGAAACAGCCTAAAACTAGCTTTCCTGAAAGCCTTTTCCATCGTCCAAAGTAAGTCCTTGCAATCATATCTGAGTCTTCTAATATGAAAGGCTAACAAAAATAAGGCAAAAATGAACCTCATACTCAGCAAAACATGTATAAATTTTACATATGTAGATATAATAAACAAACCTGCAAAAGACAATATTCATAATGAGAAACCAATGTGCCAATCAAATCAAACTTGTGATAAACCATGCGAACCTTGTAAACTAATATACATACGTCGAACATGCCAAAATTCATGTAACCACGTAAAAATCGATAAAATTGTACACCATGCGAAAATCGTTCAAAATGTATGAGTATAAAATACACAAAAATTTGCCAAACATATAAGAACCAAGAATCGGTAATGATTTCACCAACAATGGTGGTCCTAGTTACTCTTCGGGACAGAGTGGAAGAAGGGAGGATATCGAAATTCAGGTTATGATCGTTTCTACATAGTCAAAGATCATACGCCACTATTTACGACCTGTGGAAGAGCTGACTACATATTATTTTCTATAATCGGAGTCAAATGCCACTTTTTTGACTCGTGGATATTATGTTCAACTTTTGATTTGCAAATAATATATTAAGATGTGTCCAAATGTATTTTCTCAATTCCTTACAATTGTCATTATTTAGTCAAAAACTAAAAACTCTATACCGAAATACAAATAAACAAATATTTTTTTCAAGCTAGAGAAATAATTTACTATCATCAAAATTAAAATAGAGCTTTTATCAATTTACTTACAAATATATGGCATGCATGAACATATGTGTTAGGATTAATGACATGCAAGAACATTTTTATAAAGATTTCAGAATTATAATATATTTTGTATGAATTTAAGACATAACCTTACTAAAATTTCGTGAAATGAAAACAAATTGGCATACATGAAGAGTATAGTTAGATAGAATAAGAAAATATCATATCCATGAGTATTTAAATAAGAATTGCTTAGAGATTTTAGAAAAAAATTAGCAACAAAGTAAAAAAGAGCTTACGTGCACTTGCATTCACTTAAAATTACCAAATATATGCTTGAATTCACTTTTATTTCACCTTAAATTCACTTTATCCTTCTTTCTATCTCTTATTCTCTCTCTTTTCTCAACAACTCAGAGAAAATGAACAAAATTAGCCAGAAACTTCTTTAAATAGCATAATGGCGCTTATGCACCCATCAAGCTTGATGCCCAAATCATACTTACACATGAGCACCCATTAGGTGCCAAGATTCTGAAATAAACATGCATGAGCACCCATTATGTGCACATTAGATGCGGTAATTCTACCTCAAACACGTTCATGAATAGCTCAAGCACACATTAGGCAACACTCGAGCATGACTCACTTTGGTCAAATACTTACTTTTTTACCAGAATCCGCAATGGAACTCAATAATTCATCAATTTAATTAAATTTAACTTTTTGAAAATAAATCTTAGGGTTTGGATTTTATATATTTTTTTCAGACCTTGTGCTTTTTCGAAATTTGAGAAGAACTTTTCGTTTTCATTTTTTTGAGATTATTATATGAAATAAGGTTCAACTAATCCATAATCAATTAAAATCCAACGTCAATCTAACGTACCTTAGATTATCGTCCCAAAGTACACATTCATGGTGAAGCCTCCACCAATGGAATAAAGTGTGAAATGTACTAAGTGTGCAACGTAAGATATGAAGATCGCCTAAGTACAATCATAAGGAGAGTCAAACAAAAGACCATTTTTTAATGAAAGCATAAACATTTTGTAGATCTAGCCTACTCAGCATCTTTTTAAAGATTTGATACTTTAAACAAAATGTTTTATGCAAAATCACACAAAAACAGTGGAAAAGCATGAGCTAATGTATCAATGCACACTAAACTAACGCAAAAATGCAACCTAAGCTAATGCAGTTAGCATCCCATGTCACATACAAGCACGAACATGCTATTAAATGAACATCATAAACTCCCTTGGCTATATCTGCTAAGTCCTTATATTTCACCCAAATCCACCTTTCATTCTTGACCCTTTTGGCCAAGTTAGACACAACTCTAGACGATGACTTGATGCATACATTCTTGAATTTTATTAGATCCGGAATAAGAATCCATAAGAAGGGATCTACGACAATGGAGATGAATATGGCGATGTTAGCCCAAAGTAACATGTAGAAACAGACCTATGTCAATAAGAAGTATTCATGGATTGGGGTGATTTTTTAAGAAAGGAGCACCAAGTCATAGGAGGAGTGAATCTAACTTGATTCTTGGAAGAATTGAGTCTTGATGAAACCTCCATGTCTCAAGATGGAGTCTTTTAGAAATCCCACAAGGATTAATTCTTGAACAACATATTTTGTGGCTTGGAAGCGTGAGAATACAATGAGATTTTTGAATTCATATTTCTCACCTTTCACTAGATTTCGTTTTGGAGATAGAATAGGTAGGAGCAAAGGCTATTTTGGAATTGGCATTACCTATCAAGGAATCTTCCTTCAAAACCCAAACCTTTCCTATTCCCAGCATCTTCACATATATTTAGCATATGATCTAGTTTGTTGGTGGTAATAGTGAATGTAAAAAGTCGGGCTCTAGACTTTTCTAGCTCACTCTAGAGATTTCACCTTTTTCTCCAATTTCTCTTTTTCTCCTTCAATTTGATCAATCCTACTAGTTAATTCATCAAATTTGATTTGAAAACTCCCCCTATCATTCTTCAATTTCTACAATTTCTTAGACTACATCAAATTTCCTTTTTTCAAAAAATTTAAACTCTCCCCAAAAACCTTTTCAAAAGCTTCCTGCAACCCATAATCGTTTTCATCCATATCATACTCAATTGTTCCTTCTTTAGAGATTTCTTGACTAGTTATATTGAAGGTAGAGTCCATATATTTGTTTGACTATCATTAGGGTTGTTCAGTTTTTTCTTAAACCTCATTATTAGATAAGGAAGCATTCAAGCCTTTACTTTTGGATCTCATATAATTGGGATATCCAGTTCTAATATGACCAAACGTTTCACAATCATAGCACTTAACATTTTGTCTTCTACTTGAATTTAAGTTCTTAGGGTTTTTTTTCATTTTCTATTCTTTGAATTGCTTGCAGTCTATTTATTCTTATTAGAAAGATTTCTTGTTGATTTCAATGAATTTCTAAATCACTTAACAACTATAGTAACCTCTTCATCATCAAAAGACTCATTGTCAAATTGAGCTTCCAATTCTTCCTTATAGACTTAAAAGCAAAAGAGCTATTGTTCTTATCTTGTGTTAAGCTAAGTTATCCATTTGCAACCCCCTACCGATTCCTCAATTTTAATAGCATCTAAATCATTTCTTTCTTATTAACGGTAATCTTAAGCATAAACCTTTCCGAAAGAGATATCAAAACATTTCTAACAATTTTTTATACAGGGATTCTCTCGTTGAGATTAAAGCTAGAGGTGATGATATTATTAAACTTAGCATAAAACACATCAAAACATTCATCTTCTATCATTTTGATTTCTCAAATAGTGAGATTAACATTTGTACCTTTGAGTTTTTACCAACGTTAGGGTCTTCATGTGTGGTTTCCAAGATTTTCCAAGCATCTTTTGTTTGCACACATAGACATATAGTTCAATTCTTTAGAAAATTTTGCAATAAAAAGGACATTTACAGCTCTACTATTTCCAATTATTTTTGAGTTTTTCATCCATGGACCATGTTGAAGAATCTTTAATTATAGTAACACCATTACGGATGGTGGTGGGTGCAGTCCGACTTTTTTGTATGCTCAGTCAAAATATGCTCATCAAAGGATTTCATGGTTCCTTTATACAGACTTTCCAATAAACATAATTACTCCTATTAAAGTGGGAAGAAACCAACAAAGATTGGTTTAGCATCATCTAGACAAAAGTGAGTCTAAGATCGATGTAAGTCTCTAATATCACGTAACAAAATATAGAGAACAAATTAAACTATAGAGATATAGACAACACACAAGATGGTGACAATGAAAAACTCTTAAACAAATTGTTCAAATAAAAACTCTGTAAGCTTTGAGACTCCAAATGAAAATTCACTATATAGAAAGAGTAGACTTACAAACGACATGTGAAATTTTAATCCCCCAACTAAAAATCCACTATATGAGAAGAGTCAATTTACAAACCGACAAACAAATGCACTAACCCCTAGCCAAGTGATGCCAAACACATGATATCTAAAGCCACCTTATGTTTGCAAACTTGCAACTAACTAAACACCTTCTAATTTCTCTAAGTGAATCTCCGATTGACCAAAAATTTTCATCCACAAGCAAAGTCTCAATTCTACACACAAACCACAACCACACCTTTATAGGATTGCAGGCAAGGAAATTATTTTTGTGTTTGGAAAAAAGATAACAAGATATTCAGGAACACAAGGCCAACACAAAATGAAGATATCCCAGGGAAGCGGTGGTTCCCCCAATGCATCAAATGTTGCACTCTGGTAGGCTCCCAACAATGTGCTCTTTTAAAATCGGATCTGCCAATCCTTTAGATCTAATAGAGGTCAGCTTTTTAACATGAGAAGCAACTACCAGCTAGAGCAGTTCAGCATTGTGAAAAGTTGATACGAACTACATTTTACTCAAGCAAATGGTGCACGGATTTTCCACAAAATGATTTTGTTAGCGATAACACGAGTGGCTTTCATATGGGACTTTTGCTAACTACTACTTGAAATTTGTAGCTTGTTATTAGAAAATTTCAACACAAGCTAGCTTCTTGTTGATATCCTACAGCATTTATCCCAATCAACTCTAAAAATATTTAGCATTAACTACAGACATGCTAATATCATGAGGTTCACTCTCGAACACAAATCTTCTCAATCAGCAAACAAGTACAAGTCAATCACATAATTTTGCTCGGTCGGCAATATGCATGAACATCACATGAAAGGCCTCCAACAGATTTTGCAGGAGATAACCCTGAGGGAAAAACCTTCATTACACACTTAGCAGATACAGCCCTAAGACAATAACCAACAGAAAAGTGACAATAAAATAAATATAAGAGATCAAATACACAACACAATGTCACAAAATTTGACAGTATCAGGGACAAATCTAATACTATTGTTGGAATCGCATGCACTTTGGACCTGACTAAAGCAAAGACAAGATCGAAGAACCTCTACGGTCACCAAACAATTGGTTGGATTCATGTCACTGAACCACAGCATGGCTATGAGCGCCAAAGAGACCCAGTCACAGTTAGGGACTGAGGCCACCAAATTTGGGTAAGAAAAAACATCAGCGCCTATGCAAACAAAGACCATTTTTCCACCCGCCTAGCAAGCAGGTCGTGTGTCTACCTCAACATTCAGCAATACCTGTCATGCTGAAAAAGGCACCTGCCACACCTAAAGAGTAGGCTGACAAAAAGGACGCGTGACTAGGTAATGCAGCAACACCCAACACGGTTCATGAAGAGGGTATGCCTACCTCCTGACTAAGGATAAGTAGCCAATTAAGAATGGTCATCTGCCCAATGGCTCTTGTTTTTCCCTTTTCGTGTAAATATGCCACCAGTCATCTAGCAGAAGGACCGAGAAATTTATTGAGAAAGAGATAAGTCCATTGATTGAAAAGTTATATTGCTGAGGCATTGCTTGGATAATAAACCATTTTCCAACTATTACAAAAGAAAGAAGCATTCATTCCCCATGGAAGGCCCAACTACTCTAATAGTGAAGTGCTGTGCTCTCATCAACAAGTGGCCAATATTTAGAGGAAGTCCTTCTCCCCACTTAATCATCTAGAATACTTAATATCTTAGGTCACCAGGGATATACCTCCCATTGGTCATTTCCTTCCCACTAAGATCCTTTGATAAGCTTCGTCTCTCCATCACCCCCTAATGCAAAAGTCTTGCCGTCCGGTTCCAAGAGACAGTAATTTTCTAACTCTCGCATAAACTGACTAAGGTATCAATTGGATTTCCCCCAAAACAACGATCGGCCCCTTACTTTGTTGTTTGTGCACAAGACCATGTAGAGACATTTGGATTTGGATCCCCTGTTGGTAACAATCGCTTCAGATAAACCTTGGCTCATGTTATCATCAACTATGAAATGGTTCAACACCTCAAGACCATTTATTCTTCACCTGGAGACTAAGAAACCTAACCGAATATGAGATTCACACAATCAAAGTTTCAATCGTTTGATTCCATTTTCTTCACAGTTAAAGGAAGGGGAAAACGAACAAACACGGGAGAGAACAAGCTTACCGTGGTACCAGGGCCGATGGAGCGGCGGATGAGAGCGGACGCCAATCGCCGGCAACGAACGTAAGTCTGCTGCCACGTGTAGTGGATAGAGCCATGCACCACCGATTTTCTGGAGGGATGAATCAAAGCTGCTCTCTCTAGAAACCATAACGGTGTTAAAGCTGTGTAGTTGGCTGGATTTTTCGGCAGATCGTCTATGTCCCCTTCCATCCCCATATCTCTCTCTCTCGCCCTTTCTCTCTCTCTTTCTCTGCATTCAGAAGCAGACACCACCTCAGGCGGGTGGGCGGTCTTGCACTCAGTTTAAGTAGGAGCGGTCGTGTACACGTAGCGGAAGCACCTCCTCCCAGTTATCATCAATGCATATCGTTAGCACGTTTGATTGACGTAATTATTTTTAGATATTAAACTAAGATGAAAATAAATTAATATTAATATTTTTTATTTAAATAATTTATTATTTAATATATAGTAATAATAAGCGTAATAATCAAAAAATTTATATAAAATAATTTTTTGACTCTATTTAAAAAAATAATATTTTATTATATACTAAAAGATTTAAGATAAATCTTATTAAAATAGTATCGGACAATCAACCTGATCATATCAATTAAAAATTTTATAGAATTTGATCATAGTATATTAATATTAATAATAAACAAGTTTAAAAACTTAGACCCGATTATTATTTGAGGCCAAAATATAATTAGGGATGAAAGTGATTAGTTTGGACTAATACGATCAAGATTATGAAATTTTTTTGTAAAAATTTTTTATTTTAAATAAATATTAAATTTTAAAAAAAATTTAATAAATAATATTTTATGCAAATATAAAAAAATTTTATCTAATTGTATACTGAGGAAGCATTTCAAGTGATATATTATAATTTTAAAAAATTTTATTACTTTTAGATTTTTTTATATAGCTATGTTGCGTCCGGTTAATTCTGGCCGCGCGTTGAGTTGAGTGCGGGCGGATTGGA
>JAOVVI020004058.1:862-18174 GCA_028571085.2 Nepenthes alata | reverse complement strand
TATCTGATATGAATCAATGGATAAGACTTGCAAGTTAATTTTAGCGTGCAAGTAAATGGTTAATCAGAGTAGTGCGGCAGTAGCATGTAGGCCTATGGCCTAGAGAATTGAAAATAAGATTGAGGTTCCATATAATCGATCATTTTTTAGGGTTAGGATGAATTGAAGTAGAGGTTTATTGGTTCGTTCGAGGTATTGAATTAAGTCGGAGGAATAGCCAATATAATATGGGTTGCCTTCAGATTTTATGGATTGTTATGAAGTCTCCCTTGTATCGATGACTGAGGAAATCAATATGTGATCGAACTAATCCGTTGTTGGAAATGGAAGATTTGTGTTATGAAAGGGTTCTAACCCAGATTCAGATTGGAAACATTAGACATTGGAAATTAGGATGCTTCATTTGGTTAAGGCCTTCTAGGATAAGTCTTTTGATCAAGGATGGGACATAGGATTGTGAAGAAGAAATTTCAAAAGGATTTTTCCTAATTGTTGAATTTTGAGGTTCATCAAATTTTGAGAAGGAAATTTCTATAAGTTGGGGATAATTATAATGTATTGGTTTACAAATATCGTAATTACGGGTAATTTAGATTATATAATTAAAAATTGGGCTTAAGTTATTGGAAAAATTAAGTTTTGGGATTTTGAGATGAATCGGCGGGATTGGCCGGCCGGGTGCTCGAACCATGGGGCCAGCGCTTGCTTGGCGTCGGACCCAAACATGTCACATCTCATGTGACATAAACACCGACTCAAAACGTGATGCCGACCATACATAAAGGCAATGCCTGTCCAAAAATATAATCACAGCATACAAATTTATAGTAATATATCACAAACCATAAATTTAGTAACTAACTACTTATCGGAAAACTCGAACCAATCGTAAGACCATAACAACATAATCCCATAGCCTACATATCGTTTGATGGACATTTAACCAGTTGCCCAAACTTGACAACATCAACCAATATCATCAAACTTACAAGACCCAAACTGCCTAAGATTAAGCCAATACATTAGTCGATAACGAATACCATGAAACAATATTCTAAACATCTAAATGCTTCCCAAAGACCAGATACACCAAAGGCTAATGACTGAAACAAAAATTAAACTGAATTACAACATTTAAGTATATTAAACGTTGTCCGAAAACATTAAGCAACATGAATCATCCATAAACATAATAACCTAAACTCCTTATATCCTCTTGATCCTTCAATCCCGATCGCTTGGGAGGACTTGTGCAACTAATCTGAAGGTCTTAGTAAAATAGCAATAAGTGAGCCAAAAGTTTAATAAGATACTATATAATAATGATCATATGCATATCTTTGTATCAAAAATATGACGGGAGGATCAATGTATCGAAATCAATGATATGCTATGAAGTTTTTATATAAATACATGTCCAACTTAATGCAGATTTTCCAACTCATTTTTACTATGTTTCTTCTTAATCTTAGCTATCAAAACTTGATTAATTCTTTATTCTCTTTAGGGACCAGGGCTGGTAGGCCTTATCAGTTAACCGAGCGAATAATTAAAAATTCGGTTGTATATATTTTCATACAGCCAAAGGCCATACACTCTTATTCAGGACCATGAGGTGGGCCGTCTACAAATTACCCTATAGATGGGGTCAGACGCCGCTTTTTAACCTTGTAGTTATGTAGGATCAAAAATTGATATACTACTATAATATACTAAGGTATGACAAAATATATTTTCCGCTAAATGATCCTTAGTGTTGTTTCTTTATTTTATAAAATCTCTACACTTTCATCGTTCTTCCTAATTTTTACACTCTTGAAGAAAATGTTTATAATCTATAACATATTGTAGAGTTTTCAATCATAATTTTATAACTTTATACTTATACGTTTATCGAAACTTAATTATAATTCTATTGACGGTATGGAATGCTGAATTTGATGGCCAAATACAGAAAATTTAGCAACTAGATTAATTCAGCAATTAAATAAATTCTCAGACTATACCTACTAAAATATATGTATTTTTTTAGCTCATACATATTACATATCATATAAATTTGAGGTCAATGAAAGCTACTTTACAAATTTAACACATATGGAAATCATAACTTAGCAAAATGACACTAAAATTCAGCTGATGTAGAAATTTAGCTCTTAGATTACATTTAGTTGGTGAAAATAAAAATTTTATTCCCACCTTATTTCAAGTGCAATATTTATTCGACTATTTTGTTATATTTTGATAAAAAATAAATATTCTCTGATAAATAGTTATTTTTAAATTTCAGAATAACTTTTACCACGTGATTCAAGGTATTATTTATTCTTGGGTGATAAGAAAAACTATTCTCGCACATTTTTTTGATATTATGAAACTGCCCTTATCACTCGCCCTAATCAATCTCTCTCTACAGTGTCATTATCTTTTACCCCCATCTTCTCTCCCTCAAAACCCCACCCTCGCTACATTCTCTCGATCGAGCTGCTTTTGCTTCCACCAATCGCTTCGAATCTGTTCTCTGCTATCACTCCTTGTCTTGCTTCCTCCTTCAACAGCCCTTCGAATCCGTCTGTCTTCTATGCATCTCTTCTACCGTTCTCTATCAGAACGCTCGAGAATTTGACTCCTCTGCATTACTTCGAAAGCTTCACATTAAAGATTTACAAAAGGTAAGAATGTTCGATAGTCACTTGTTTTATTTTATTTATGCGAAACCCTCATTTGATTTCGCCATCTGTCGTTACAGATTTATAAGAAATTCTTCCATGAATTTGTAGTTGTGAAGTGCGAAACCCCAGTTCAATTTTTGGGTTGTGCGATAGTTCAATTTCTATTTTCTCATAAATATTTCCAGCAATTTATCGATATGTGCAAAACCCTAGTTTTCTGTAATTTTCTTGTTTGGGTTTTGATTTTGCATCTTACGCTTTCTGGTTGCTACATCTGATTCCATTCTGTTAACGTTGTTTGTAATATTTGTAATTTTTTCATGTTTGGTTACATTTTCCATTTTGTTTCTGTTTCCAATTTGGGCTTTGATTTTTCCTGTTGCCCAAATTTGTTTCTCCATTCTGGTCTAGGTTGTTAATTTTCTGGTTTGGGTTGATCAACAAATTCCCCATTCCAATCAATTTTTTGGCATTATCTCTATCAAAATCTCCAATAGCAATAAACTGAATGCATAAACTTCAGTTCTAGAATTGTATTTCTTTACCTTTTGCAGCTCTGTGTTCATCTCTGCTCAAGCCATCATTTTGTTAGCTATAGTGTGGATCATCAGCTTCTCTAATCCAAATTTAGTAAGCCTGGCATCAAAATAGTCATCAGTGAGCACATTTTTCAATCCGATATTCCTGTGAGTAATCGACAACTCAAAGCGATTTTGTGACATTAGGCCAAATTCATCACTAGCTCTCTGGCCTTAGTTTCTGGTTCATAACACATAAGTGTCAGAAACAAGGAGCATAAAAGAGTTGCCACACAAATGTAATTCACTTTACTAGCTACTGAGTAAAGAAAAGGACTACAAATCTCTTTTAGGGGGTAAACAGTAAACTCTAGGCCATGAAAACATATTTGCTGTTGTTATCTGTTGCATTTGTTGAGCAATGGTACTGCTTCCTCCTAGTTTGAATTGTTGTTAAGCAATGTACTTATCTAGAGAAATTTTATTTCTTATATTTGCAAATATTATGATTTATTATTACAGTTCATGGATTAGTTATGTTCTAATTTCTCCAATGAGAGAAAAAAGAAGATAGCGCTCATTATAATGGAATGGATTAAAATTTGCCATACTATTTGGTGATTTTTATGTATCTTAAGTACAATCTTAATTATTGGACAGCCTAAACTTACAATTAAGAGATCTTATAAACTTGACTTTTATAAAAAAGGAGAATGTATCAAAAGAATCATACGTGGTAATTATATTATTTGTGTTAACATGTTGAGAATGAGTTGGCCTGTGTTTCTCAAACTGTGTGAGATGTTACAAAACAGTGGGGATTGCGTTCATCAAAACACATGCTAGTCGATGAGTAAGTGGTAATGTTCTTGCACATCCTTGTGCATAATGTAAAAAATAGGATGGTTGTATATAATTTTCAGAGGTCGGGTGAGACGGTGAATAATTATTTAATAATGTGTTAGCCATAACAATACGTATGCAAGTATAGTTATTTAGACGGTCGGAACCCATTTCAGAGAATTGCATAAATGAGTGATGGAAGTGGTTCCTAGTATGATAATTATTTCATATGTTTATTGTCATATTTATGTGGCAAATGTATTAGATAACTCATTCTATTTCGATGTATATTTATAGAATTGTGTAGGAGTTTTGGGTGGAACTTACATAAAAAAAGGGTATATATTACAGACAAATCTAGATATCAAACTCGTAAGGGAGATATAGTTATAAATGTATTAGGAGTATATACCCATGACATGTAATATCTATATGTCCTCCCTAGTAGAGACGGATCCGTAACAGATTCTAGAATTTTATGAAATGCACTAAATAGAAGACAAGGATTGAAAGTTGTAAACTGTAAGATCTTACATCATCGAATCAATCATAATGTTTTATAGTAAGCTTATTCTACGTAATGATATCATATGTTTTTGTATAGATACTTACTACTTAGTTAATATAGGATATACAAATTATAATGGATTTTTTGCACCATTTATGGGACAAAGATACCATTTAAATAGATAGTGTCAAGGCTATCAGCCAAGAACGACCGATGAATTTTTCAATATGAAACATGCCAGTACTCGTAAAGTTATTGAAAGGTATTTTGGATTGCTGAAAATACGGTGAGAAAACCTTAGAAGTCCATCATTTTATCCTGTCAGAACACACAATTGAGTTATCATTACTTGTTGTCTACTGCACAACTTTATAAGAAATAAAATAGATTATGATCCTATTGAGGGTGAATACAATGACATGTATCACGAGAATTTCTTCGACGAAGATGCAAATATGATAACACAACTAGATCCTACTGATGGTTGAAGTATATTTAGGGATACATGGGCAAATGTTATGTTCAACGAAAGGGGTATCATTGAATAATATATTTGACACATTCAATTTGAGTAGTGCAGTTATATGTTTGCTGTTTCATATCATGAATACTGTTGTTTTATTGTTAATTAGTTATTCACAAATTAGTTATGCACGCACACACACACACACATACATATATATATATATGGTTGAGTTGGTGCTTGGTTTCTGTTGTTACTTCTTCTTGAATTTACTCTTTCACCATTATGACAAATAAATGTAGTTCGGTATGTCACAATCAGATAAAGATATCAAAAGAAGAAGGGAGCTCCATGAAGACGATGCTCTTGTTGTCAGTATGGTTGAGTTGTATAAAATTGGTACACATAATACTGATAAAGGTTTTAAGTCGGGTTACTTACATGAGTTAAAGAGAATTTAACAATAAAAATTTTCAAATTTGGGCTTAAAGTCAACCCCACACATTACTTCCTGGATAAAGACGTTAAAAATAGAATGGAATATCATATATGATATGAAAGGGGTACAAATACCTCCGGATTTGGATGAGATGATGCACAAAAAATGATTGTTATGGAACCATTTACCTAGTCTATCTCAACAAGAAGAGCGATGAGGATTTCTAATTTTCTATCGTATTTATTTTAAATTTTTAACAACACAATTTAATCCAGAAGCCCGATCTGTCCTCACACCAACCCTTATCAATCTTATGCAACCTTTGTAAATAGTTAACCTTTTCATCTACCCTTATCTACATCCTTGTATATATCATCTCCTATCGTGTGTTTTGTATTATCTTTTCCTTTTGAGTGTACTGTGAGGTCTGTAACCTCCATAGTTCGTCGTGGGTACTATAATTAATGTATGATTTTTTTCAATTAAAAGCTTTGCAAAATTTTCCTGAACTGTTGGTATAATATTTTCACTCTCTGAATGTTATTCGCAGAGAAGAAGGTGAATTCAAATGGGTTGAATATCTGATGTGGGCCATGATCTTAAATCATCGAGAAATCACGAGCCAGAATATTGTAGCGATAGAGGTGCTTGGCTGTTGTGAAGATGAGCCAAGTTCCATTGCTGAGAGTATGACTAAATATTACGGGTCATACTTCATTGATAAGATCAAAAACTGTAACTGTCAGAAGATGGAGCCAATTCGTCTGTTTTTGGATCCAGATAGTAATTTGTTGACGTTGTTCAAATTTTATGAGGGCAATAGTCGATTTCTGAGTTGCATGAGCTTGCCATTTAAATAATTGTAGATCCCAGCTGAAAACGTCTGCAGTACTCCAAGCGGCAGATGGTAATTGCTTCATTGTAGAAACACTAGTTGTAAGTAAAATAACTTAAATGTAGGGAGACCGATTAAACTGATCACATAAGAAGTATAATTCATCTAGTGGTAGCAATACATAATTGTTTTGACGAGGAGTCCAAGTATTCTTCGTTTGTTCAAACGGTACAAATTGTTGCCAGATGTTTGAGGCCGATGAATAAGCCCATAATCCGTCAGATTCAATAGCAAATAAACAGCCATCATTAGGAAATTTCTTCTGATCAATTTCGCATCAAAAAATAAGTCCATGACCACAATCAGGAGCAAACACATATTGGATCAGCTGTTGTAATCCTGCTATGATGGGAATAGACTGACAAGTTTGAAGGGCAGGATTGATAATATAAAGGAAATTAGGTTCAAGGGTGGCGACAGGCATATAGAGAAATAATCAATTATTACATGCTAACACACGAAGGTAGTGATTATGAATGGAATAAAGCGCTTGAGGATGAAGCACAACATTCGTTACAGGAACGAATTGCCATGTGGGACGATATTTATATTGCAAGAAATATCTTTCATCATCTTTTTCGAGAGCATGATAAGAATGATGTTGGATAAATGAAGTATTTCATAGAAATTGGAGACAGGATTTTGATATAGATGCAAATTTGAGAAGGATTTTGACAGGAAGCGAAGAAAATAATTCATACAGGTGGTCATAAGTAAAAGGAAGAGCGGACGAGTTGGACTAAGGTGAGGTGTCATGTTTGCCCTGTAAAAATTTTCTTGTTAAGAAATCGGTAAAGAGTTCAAAAATTGTTTGATAAATTCGATGTCGAAATCAAATACAGATAGAATTGCCTGCCATCGAACAAATATTTGTTTAGAAACCAAATTGTTTACATCTTTTTGTAAGACGTCTTTTGCAGCTTGACAATCAATTCGTAATAAAATTTTTTTATTGTATAAGTCATCTTGAAATTTTGAGATTCACAAAACGATGCATAAAATTTCTTTTTTGATTGTTGAATAATTCTTTTGTGTAACTAACCATAATCCTGAATGAAATCGAATAATTTGTGGCTGTGCTGTTGCTAGTTTTTGTTTTAATATGCCGCCATAACCCAAATCAGAAGCATCGGTTTCTATGAAAAGTAACGCTTGAGGATGTTGGATACCTAAACATGATAAATATTGGACTTGCTGTTTTAACTGTTTAACTATATTTGTATGTTTATCAGTCCAAGTAGGAGGATTCTTTTGAAGACGCTGATACAGTGGTTTACATATATGTCGTAATTTTGGTATAAACTCTGTAATATAATTTAAATAACCAAAAAGTCTTTATAGTTGAGTTTTATATTTGATTTCGTTAGAAATTTACTAGCAAATTCATTTGATTTTTGAATATGCGTTATTGAATAGTGATAGATATTAAAACCTAAACAATTTATCTTTGTTTGAAATAACTTAATTTTTTGTAACGACACAACTAATCCATTTTGTTTAATAATATTTAGAAATTGGTAAAGATGTTCAAAATGTTGATCGAGGGAAGTAGAGAATACAAGCACAACATCGATGTAGACAATAATAAATTGGGTATAATGATTTCATATTTAAATTTTAAAATTTTGCGGGAATATTTTTTAATCCAGAAGGCATAACGTCAAATTCGTAATGGTCAAAAGGTACTCTAAAGGTAGTTTTATAACGATCCTTTTCTTGAACTTGAATTTGCCAAAAGCCGAATTTCATAATGAATTTGGAGAAAATGTTTGCGTTGTATAATCTATTAATCAATTCGTATTTATTAGGTATAGGATATCAAATCCAATCGAGCGCTTTATTTAATGGTTTGTAATTTATAACTAATCGAGGTAGATATTTTTCTTTTTCAGCATTATTCATAATATAAAAGGCAGAACAACTCTAGGGTGAGTTAGAACTTTGAATTAATTATTTATCAATAAGATCTTGAATCTCCTTCTTGTAATATTTCAGTAATTCTTGATTCATTTGAATTGTGCGTGATTTAGTAGGAATTTTATTTTCAGGAAAATCTGGTTCATAAGGTAAAGAAACCTGATATTTTTGATTCCAGAAAGCAGTTGGTAAGGTAGAACACACTTTTTTTTCAAAACATTGGAATAAATTATTAAACTTTTATTTATATTATAGATTGTTTCAATTGTTGTTCGATATTAGCTGTTTGTATTTCTTCTTGTAAATAATTAGTTTATTTTTCCTTTTTAATTACTAGATTTATTTATTTAAAGCTTGATGTCTCTTGTAATTCTTGTATTTCCTTTTATTTAAAAGGATGGATAAATTAAAATAAGATAGGTGTTCCTAGAACATTTGTAAAAATACCTTCAGCAGAGGCTGTAAAGGTATATATTTGAGTAAAAAATGGTGTGCCTAAGATAATATATTGTTGTAAATCTTTAACTAATATAAATGTTGATCTAAAATAGTAACTTTGGTTACAGATTGCTACATGTGCTAGTTTATTTTTAATATTTAATTTTGATCTACTTGCCGTATGTAATTTTTTTGTTATTTTTTGATAATATTTGGTAAGAATTAAATCATCTTGAAGGCAATTTTGATTAGCACCGGTATCTAATAAGGCTATCAGTTTTAAATGATATTCATTATTAATAACTAAAGTAATTTGACAATACCATTTTTAAAAATTATTTTTTGAAATTAACTGTGAATATTCAGCCTGATCAGGAGATTTTATTTCATAGTTGTGATTTGATTCTTCTTCTATATTTTGTTTAAATTTTATAATTGCGAGACATGTATTCAATTGTAATTCATTAAACTTGATTTCTTGTAAGCTATCCTTTAATTCTTTTATTTCAATTTTTAATTATTTAATTTTTCGTTGTAAATCGCCTGTAGCCACTTGTTGAAACAAAGAGGGAGAAGGATACTTATAAAATATTTTTGTTAAACTAAATTCTTCTGGTTCCTTTGGTGTTGTTGTTATTAGTAAATTTTTTAACTTCTGTAAATATTATCGTTTTAGTTCTGGATCATCAATTTTATTAATAATATCGAGTAGGAATTCTTTTTTATCATTAGACCGTAACATATTAAGTTGAAAATTACAGATACATAAATGTTTATGAGATTTAGTTTCCTTTGCTTCAGATTCTGATTCAGAAAAGTCTTCGGTTGATTCATTAACTTCTTCATTAAGATTAGCAGCTTCGTAATCAGAGATATAGCTATTTTCAGATTCAGTATCACTTAATAATAGTGCGGTTAACTTATTGCTTAAATGTGGATCATCTTTGAATATCTCTTCAATTTTCTTTTTTACTTTACACTGATTGGTCGTATGTCCAGGTCGTTTACATTTTCAACAGATTACTTTCGAATGTTGTGGTTGATAAGAAATCTTTGGTTGTGATGTTGGTATTTTTACCGTTCGTTTTTTATGTGGGGTATAAGAATTAGATTAATATGGTTTTTTTGAAATATATCTAGGTTTTTGTTGATAATGTGCTTTGAGTTTTTCTAAACCATATTGATAACAAAATGTACCTAATTGCATTTTAAATTATTTTTTATCATTTTGAAGTTTTGTTTGTTCTTTATGTTCCTGATATAATTATAATCCTTCTCTTTTAATAAAGTTAAATAATTGACAATAGGTCATTTGATCGCATTGGATGACTCAACCGCCCCCGAGCTCAGTGAGCTTGGTCATAATACGTTTAGCAAAGAGTGAAAGAAGATCATTAACAAATCATTCTCTCCAAAATGATTCATTACAGTCTTGTCATCGAAAGATATGAGTAAGAAATATATCTTTATACTAACAAAAATTTTAAAGCGTAGGACATCTAAGATTTGTAAAGATTACATGAGAACTTAAATAATCATCTTCAATATTTTCTAGAAAGGCTTAACTTATAGTAATAATCAGAATTTCTAAGGAATTTGATTTTTGAACAAATTGAATTTCTCCATTTGGTCCTTCCTGTTAGACAGATTCTTATTAATTTAAAATATAATTTCGTTCATTAGATGTCAAAGTATTTTTCCACCAATATTTTGAAATTCCAGTAAAACCAATCACAAGTAATTTAGTAGCATTGGGTTCAATCATTGTTGTATTACAGACACGATAAGTAGAAGCTGTAATTCCCATATCATGTAATAAACAAGTAAATTCATATTCAGATTTATCATTAATATTTTATTGATGTATATTATTAGCATCTTAGATTCGAGGAGAATATTGATATCTTTCTTCATATTGTATATCTGGTGGAGTCAGTCTTGGATAAAATTTTTTTGTAAAGTAAGGGGACAAATTTGACATATTTCTTACTCTATTAATTTCTTGATCCGTTCTACTATCGTCAAGTTGTAGGGTTATATCAATAGCTTAAATTTCTAATAATTTAAAAGGACTTTCTAATTGTTTATTAATTTCAGAATTAATTGTTGACTCTTGGTTTTTAGGTATTGAATCCAAAATATCTATATTATTATCTAGATCCAGATTAATAGTAGTTGTAGCTACCTCTTTTGTTGTTTGGTTATTTAAGGTCTGATGTTCTTCTATTGATTTAGGCATTAAAGAAATTTTATCTTCAAGTTTTTCTTTTTGTGCGATAATAAATTTTATGTTTTTTTTGTTTTTATTTTTGTGATATAGGGTAGAAATTATTCAAAAAATGACAAATTTTTTCGTTATGATATTAGTGTTTCTTTTCAAAGTATTCGATACTCTTCCAATTCCTTTTTCAAAAAATTTTTAAAATACCATTCACGAGTATACTTATTTTTATCAAACATAAATTCTTTTTGAAGTAAACCAAATTTTTTTACATCATTTTGTAATACGTCTTTTGCAGCATTGCAATCAATTCGTCATAAAAAATTTTTATTGTATAAATCATTTTAAAATTTTAAGAAAATGATAGATCAAATTTCTTTTTTGATAGTTGAATAATCCTTTTGTGGTCCTAAGCATAGTCTTGAATGAAATCGAATAATTTGTGGCTGAGCTATTGCTAGTTTTTGTTTTAATATGCCGCCATAACCCAAATTAGAAGCTTCGGTTTCTATAAAAAGTAACGATTGAGGATGTGGGATACCTAAACATAGTAAATACTGGACTTGTTGTTTTAACTGTTTAATTATATTTGTATGTTTATCAGTCCAAGCAGGAGGATTCTCTTGAAGACGTTGTTAGAGTGGATTACATATCTGTCATAATTTTGGTATAAACTCTGTAATATAATTTAAACAACCTAGAAATCTTTGTAGTTGAGTTTTATTTTTGATTTCGTTAGGAAATTTACTAGCAAATTTAATTGATCTTTGAATAGGCGTTATTGAATGTTGATAAAATACATTCATGAATAGTGAAAGCATACGAATGAATATTGAAGATTGGCGACTTTCTTGAACGACACAAAAGGCATCCAATGACGCAAAACATCAAATTTATCAATAGAAAAATTCAAAAGTAAATGTTATAATTATATCCATTATGGTTTAATACAAATGGCTACCAAACTCTTAATTAAGTTAGGAATTGATACTCCCGTCTTATTATGTCTTAGAGATCAAACTCTGCTAAATTATAAAGATTCTATTTTAACAATTATTCAATCTAATCACTGTAGCCGTCCAATTTATTTTAATTGTGCACCAAATTTTATCGTTGATCTAATGGATCCAACTATCCTAAATACTATAGTATAAAACATTCATCTATCAGGCTTAGCCTACCAAAAAAACGTAATTTTTCATTTTATATTAAATTTATTTTAAATTATTAACCATTCAAATTAATCAAAAACACTTAATCCAAACTCATGCTGCCACTTTTACAATTAAGCTATTAAAATAAAATGAAATCACTCTATCAGATATTTGGTAGATTGACCTTATACAACTCCCTCGTCAAGTGATTGGAAGGGAGTTTTCTGAAATCACAAAAACTCCTGACGAAAGTATTAGTTTTAACTTTAGACCAATCCAAATACCTAAATCATTAAGTTTTAATATAACAAGACCTCATACTATAATATCTGAATATGAGCATCATAGTTCATCTATGAGTACTCGATTTCAATCAACATATTCTCAAAAATCTAGGCATGAAGAAAATGAAACCCTATCTCAGAAAGAATCACCCAAAATACTTTACAACCCCAACATTAACAGATATGTAATCTATAAATATAATTATCAAAGAGGATGAATTTATTACAGACATAGAATGCCTAAGAGGCAAATTTATGTCAAACAAAAAAAACCATCTTAGAAAATGGTATTTCAAAATTTTCACACAAGAATAAACCGAAAAATATAGAAAAACTTGAAAACAAACCATGAGCTTGCTCACAATAGATTTACCATTTTATGAACCGTTTGTACCCCATACTAATAGAAATTGTTTAATACCCACATCAAAATTATTTGAATATAACCAAATTAAGGTTAATACAATAATAACTAATCAATAAACAATTGTTGCAAAAAGCATATTATATATGTGCATCCGCCATTAACCACTGTCAAATTAAATATAAATGGTTTTAGATAATAGTTGCTCACTTTAAAAGGGGATGTAATAGAGAACCCACCTCTAAAGCCATATTAGATGATATTAAAAATATTTATGAATAAAATAATTATCAATCACAAACTCTACATACTGCTACTACACAATTAGATAGAATAGAAAATACTTTTCAAACGGGAAGTCATTTTCTTCATAGTATCTCCCCCTTAACCAATTCACCTTGTACATTATCTCAAAATGATATAAATAAATTACCTCCAAAACAAACATATGTTCTCCTTAAAACTTCAAATCAAAAGATCCAACAGCTAACACCTTCAACATCTTATTCAAATTCATCAAATATAGTAAAAACAGTCCAAACAATAGACCAACATATAGACGAAGAACCCATAGAAGTGAAAGAAGACCAAGTATTAAATAAAATTAAACACCAAAAGAGATACACTCCTAATTCTCACATAGCATATCCAACACAAGCTTATTATCCACGATGAACTCCACCAAATATACAATACAAAGAATGAAATTAATATCAAATAAGAACATTTAGTGGAGAGGCCATCCATGAGTAAATATGATGACCAATAAAAATATAAAATCACATGTATACTCCATGACATAGGCATAGCTTCTACAACCTACCAAGTACAATACATAATATAGCATCAAGCTTATAGGTCTATTATTGTAGGATTTATAGGAACCCTTAAATTCTAGTAAGATAATTTCTTATTACCAAAACAAAAAGAACATATTCTAAATCACACTGAATCTATTCAAGTAGAAGGGCTTGATAGAAAATTTAATTTGAACAACTCAAAAATATTATAGAAATTTCTATAGTCACCATTAGCAAAGTTTTCATAGGAAATACTGAATAAGAAATCTTAAGTTCCAAAATAGTCTTATATATTCTTAGATGCCACACTCTTTAAGATTTTTTATAGTATAAAAACTTATTTTCTTCCCATGTCTTTCGCCGACGAGACTGTAATAAACCATTTTGGAATGACAGATTTATTGTCGGACTACCCACTCTATTTGCCAACTTATTCTTACAAAATGGGGGGCAAGGCTATCCCGTAGAATAAAATAACTTATGGACAACTTTTTACTTTTATTAAAAAAAAGAAGGTTTATAATTATTCAAAGAATATCAAGAGCAATCTAAATCTTATAGGGATCACAAACAATTTAAAGCCCAATACATCATGTTAAAAAAGGAAACTAATCAAATATCAAATGGATCGATCAATGGAGGGGTGAATCGGCTGCCAAACCCAGGCAAAAAATCAATTTCAGCAAAACTCAGTTCAACACTTGGTTTTTGAGTAAACCAAGGGACCGGTTCAGACATGTAAATTACTTGAGAGGATCGGCCGACCCATTTTTGATATATCATAAATCGGTTCACGTGATAAAATAAAAAGAATTTTCTTAAAATGGGCAAACCGATCTATAAACCAGCAAGCCAGTCGAAAAAAAATTTAAACAGCCGAACTGATTGGCAAATTGATAAAATTTGAAGGTTAATGGATTGGATGTCATTTAGTCTGACTCATAAAAATTTATTCCGACACTTAGAATATTTTATGGCATAATGTTTTTACAGTACCCAATAATATGATTTTTATGATATATATGTCAAGTGTATGCATATGTGGAGGACTAATATGAATATATAAGAATTAAAAATTTTTTTCTGAGATGAAAAAATTAAGGAAAGATGAAGAAGAAGTTTTCACTAAAAAAGTTTTAAAAAGTAAAAAAAAAATCGAACAAAGGAGTTTATTTCAGAGTATAGTATTTCCTAGTATACCTTAAAATACTATAGTGTGGATCATTGTCTGAATATGTATCGCTATGCGATTTTGACCCCGTCTATCGGGAGATAATAGGTAATATCATCCTACTCTCGGGATGCAAATAAGGAGGGTATGACCTTTAATTGTGTGTTGTGAATATAATCCAGATATCAATTAAATACTCCGTTAGTTAGTAAAACCTAATAACTCTGGTTCTTTAAGTTAATAAAAATAAAAAGTGCCGGTAAGAATAAAGAAAAATGTACAAGAAAAATAAAGTCAATGTATCATGAGAAGGCTTCTAGAAGTATATTTTTTTTTACACGTATCATGATTCCTATTTCTCATTATAAATTATTTTAAAGAAAAATGTGCATGCCCTTGATTATTATATCTTATTAACTATTTAACTCACTTTCTTATCATTTTTCTTTCCTTAGATACCTCGTAGGAGTTTATACCCGGCGAACAAGAATAGGGAGAAAAATCTTAACTTAATTGTATTTAAAATTTTGTTGCTCTAGGATGATGCATAAGATGTAAATTATCTAAGTTTCTGACTAGTGTATAAATATTGATGATATTTATACTTCCACAAATATTTTGGTTATTTATACTTTTATAGTCTTTGTTATGATTATTATGGGATTTTAACAGGCATCATTCCTGATTAGGATTCTGTACAATGATTAGTAAACGAATCACATTAACATGATAATAAAGTAATGACCTGTTAAATAAGAAATTAGGATGTGATAGTTTCAGTATTAGAGAGTCGTTTCAGGTGATACCTTAGGTTGGTCGATTTTAATGTGTAAGTTTAGGATTAATACTTTAAAGAATCTTTAACATAGTAATTCCGGCCTAAATTTTAGATCCTTACTTATTTGTTAATATTTGAACAATATGAATCGTAGAATGGCTAGCCGAAGAAGGTACGCTCAGCCTAATTAGTCGGATCGGGAGGTCTAGTATCTCAATATTTTGGGACGTATGACGGAGGTCATGGAGACTATGGGCAACGTAATGTGGCACCAACTATAGCCCCAACTCCAGCATTAGCAAATCAAGAGCCATCCGCTTATGATAGATTTAATAATGAGCGGGTGCCCGAGTTTATGGGGGAGCCTGACCTGATCAAAGCAAACGTCAGGATCCGCAGAATTAAGAAGGTTTTTTCAATGATCCACTGTCCTGGGAGGACAAGGTCTTGTTTGTATCCTATTGACTTGAGGGTGAGGCATGCCACTGGTGAAAAATAGAAAATCGAATTTTTGGCGTACCCGAGGCTGAGATTACTTGGAGGATGTTTGAATATACCTTTATGGAGAAATGCTTTCCCACCAGCCTCCGTGTGCAAAAAGAGGAGGAGTTCACTTGTTTAAAGTAAGAAAATTGAATCGTGGCGGAGTACGACACCAAGTTCACGGAGTTGTCCCGCTACACTCCTTATCTGGTGG
This sequence comes from Nepenthes alata, assembly GCA_028571085.2. Lineage (NCBI taxonomy): Eukaryota > Viridiplantae > Streptophyta > Magnoliopsida > Caryophyllales > Nepenthaceae > Nepenthes > Nepenthes alata. The sequence goes on along the minus strand of JAOVVI020004058.1, from coordinate 2,012 downwards.
AGGATGGTGCAAGAAAGGCCAGAAAGTTTCAACAAGGTCTCCGCGATGATATCAGAAAGCAATTATCGACGCTGGAGCTACAAACTTATGAAGAGGTTCTTGGTCGCGCTCTTATCTACGAAAAAAAGCTTGAGAAAGAAGCTTATTTCAAGAAGCAGTCACACCAAGGAGGTCAGAGCTCGGAGGCGAGTCCTAGGGTAGGAGGATCGGCGAAAAAAGCAAAGACGATCGCCAAAGGAAAAAGTAATGCAATTATTTCTTCAGCACCTCAGCAACAACCATCGAAGCCCGCTTGCTCTTAATGTGGGAAATAGCATTCCGGGAGGCCATGCTACAAATCTACAAAGGCCTGTTTCAATTGTGGACAACAAGGCCATATGATCAAGAACTACCCCATGCCAAAGTCCGAGTACAAGAAGCCAATGGTGTCGGGAAAAGCTTTTCCAATGTCTATTCAAGAGGCAGAGGCTGCTCCGCATGTGGTTGAAGGTACTATTCTAATCTATGACACCCCAGCACATGTTTTAATCAATTCAGGATCCACACATTCCTTTGTGTCCTCTCAATTTGCATGCCATCTAAAGTCACCTCCGAGGATCCTTGATTATTCTTTTTTGATATCGACACCTGCGGGCTCTTCTGTAAAGACTCATGTAATGTACCGGAAGTGCATGATTCGGGTGGGTGAGCTTTTATTGACTTGAGATCTAATCCTCCTTAAGATGGTAGATTCTGATGTTATCTTGGGTATGGACTAGCTGACGAGCAACCACGCCAGTATAGACTGGTTTCACAAGCCGGTCCATTCTTTAATCCGGGGCACGAGGCATTCTTATTTCAAGGGGAAAGGCATCAGAAAAAGCCTATTCTTATTTTGGTCCTTCATGCTCGGCACCTTATCCAAAGTGGGTGCCAAACTTATCTTGCTTATGCCTGTTCAGTGGGGAGCCATGACGTGCAGGCTAGTGATATTCCGATGATATGCAATTTTGTTGATATTATTTTGAAAGAGTTGCCTGGTTTACCACCTTAACTGGAGATTGAATTTGAGATTAAACTTACGCCCGGATCAGGTCCCATATCCCAGGCACCATATCAAATGGCGCCTACTGAGTTGAAAGAACTAAAATAACAGCTGATGGAATTGTTG